>LOJH01058882.1:0-11084 GCA_001685095.1 Ellobius talpinus
AGCCAGTACATGCAGTAGAATCAAAGCCCAGATCCATTGTCCTTGGCTTCTCAGGGTGAAGGTGTATTCAATGCATCATGTTCACACAATCTTCCCAAACTGTCCTTGCAAATCCTGATTCAAATATAACAACTGAAAACAGTAATGTGGTATGTTTTATTTTTGTTATTTGAAGTAATAATTGTAATAAAGTAAAGAGAACCACATTTTCACAGTTCCTCTCATATTATGTAATACACATTATCTGAATTTTAACAACTTTATTTTAATTATAACTTTACAAATTGTATATATAAATTATTCAATATTTATTATTTCGACATTCATGATTTTAAAGAAGTCTGTTTGTCTGCCTAATATTGGTGGCATAGTTTCAAAGTCTGTATCATTTATGTTAAGATATCTGTATTTCTGTTAACTCTTCTTAGTTTTTAGTACTTTAAACTTTAGATAATATAATTTGCGCTTCAGGCATCTGAGAACAAAATATTTTATGTTTAGGAACACAAACTTTAAAAGAATAAAACTGAGAGCATTGTTCTTGCTCTTAGTTATTATTAATAATTCAAATTTATCTACTATCAAAGTCTATATTTTGCCCTTACGGTACTAAAGACACCTCCATATGAAGCACGGTGGGTACAATAGACATTTTATGGACAGAACTGTACAAAATATTCTTGTCAATTTCCTGTTTATTTAATGCTCTATGACATTGGAAAATACCCAGATAGATTCATGCAGCATGTGCTATCAAGAAGGAAATCAGGACATGCACTCCTTATGTAGCTTAAAAGTTACCATGTGAAGTGACAGCACAGTATGGATTTTTTTTTGCTTTTTCTGTTTTCATTTTGTATTATGAGAGTAAAACCCAGAGTCTTGCAATGGTAAGGAAGTCCTCTGTCTCTGACATACATTTCCAATTTCTGTGCTTTTCCCAAAAGACAAAAGTCAATTGAGCAACAAAACAACAAACAGAAATCATCTTTGATCACAGTCATTTGTGTTGTTGAGCAAGCCATAGTGTCTGGGGAAAGGCAAGACTGTGAAAACCCAATGCTAGTAATCAATTAGGGAGCAAGGGAAAATATACTAACTACAGATTTTAAAACTGATTTTTTTAAATTCATGTACCAAAACATTGAAATTTGAGCTTTGAAGGTTAGCTTCTTAGATTTTACATCTTAAACAGATAAATGAAATATATTTTAGCACTATCCTGTGTCTCTACCATGTTATTTCATGAAATGCCCAACATTCCTATGGGGTGTTCTAGTTCCAGACTCAATATTTTAGCTGTCGATTCAGAAGTTCAGAAGAAGTTCAGAAAAATAATTTTAAGAAAAGGATCTTAGAGGATTAATTTCCAAATGCTAAAGTAAAACTGAAGAAACCTGACATATTTGTGGTAGAAATCGTAGTTTTGTGGTTGCATCACAGAGTTTTTATATTACAGAATAGAAAGCATTTGTAGCTAGGATGTTTTAATCACTATAGACAGTAATGTGTGCACATACACTATGGAGTGAAATTGTAGAAGTAAGAGAAAGGGATTGGAACAGTCTGGTTGCCTTTGCTTACTTTGCAGAAGATGTTTTTAACACACATATTCAGTTAAACAAAACATTATACTACCTCCTGCTCTCAGGGATAAAACAATTTGAACAGCTACTTTGCATTCTCAACATTTGCAGGAGTAGTCCTTCATTGCTTGGTGATGAGGGTAGGGTTGGAACAGTACATAAGGAAGGCATCACTGTGGTAGAACAATCATTACATTATTATTTCTCCTCCTTCCTACATAAAATATTTCCCCTAGAACTGTATACTGTGCATCCACAGACACAGCTGAAAACCCCCTTGAATCCAATATAGCAATCTGAAAATTTGGGAATTCGTGATTTCATTCTCTTAGAGCAAAGGCTACTGTTCTCTAATGTCATCAGAATGAAGTAGTTGATACTTTCTTGGCATCAATTGACATTTATTGTGAGTCTAGCATGCATGAATATTTTGAAATGATCATTAATTGTTTTATTCATTAGAGAATCATATAATTTTTCCTTGAATATTTATAAGAAAAACATGATTTAAACAAAGGAAATTAAAGATGACAAAGCAATAGAATAATGCATAGGTATGAGCAGTTATACCATTTTAACACTGACCATTCAGTACTCAAAATTGATTTCTCTTTAAAAATGGTACTGCCTGTGGCAGCTTTATTTGCTTCTTCTACTAAAATAGCCAGGGGATTTTTTTCTAAGTGACTGCTCACAAAGTTGCATGAATAAGTAAAAAGAAATATGTTTATAAATGATGACTGTGTTTATGCATATTTGCTAAGTACTCCATGTCTCTTAACACACAGAAATACATCCCAGTATAGGAAACCTACCAGGAGAAGTTAAACAACATCCCTCCCTAAATTGGTAATTTCGTTGAAAAGGAGAGAGAAATAATATACAGTTTGGTTTTTATCATAATAATAATCACTGTGCTCAATTATTTTCTATATTCATAAAATTTGTATTGCTTATAAAATAGCATTAATTGTTAATTTTTATTCATCTTACTAAAAAACTTGTAGAATTAAGTGGTGACATTGATCTTAGATAGTTCCAATTCACTTGTTTTATGAAACAATAAGTAATATCCAGTATTGTATAGAAAAGAAGGAAAATCACTTGCTTGCCAACCAAAGAAATTATGTCATTCCATGAGGTTGCCTTAATCCTCTTATTTTTTAATTGTGTTTTCTCCTAAATGCTGACATATTTGTAAAATTTTGTAATCTCAAAATTGTCTCCACAGTGATTACAACAGTGGCCAAGTTTCTTTAGATTTTTTTTATGCTGACCTTTCAGTCACAACAACCTTCCAAATGCATTGAAAGGTTGAGCGTACAATCACTAAACAGGAGTTAAGAATACATGGGATCCAAATTGTACCCATGGCAACTAAATGCATAATTAGCCACTAGGACATCATGCCAGAAGTGTAAATTAGACATTCTATTGCACCGGCATCTTATCACCTGCAGGCTCAATTACACACACACATAGAAACAATATTTGCCTGGACAAGGCCTTTCTGCTAGAAAACAGTCAACTTAAGGTTCCTAACATAAGACACTTGGTATTTAAGAACCTCAGTGAACAACTGAGCTCTGGGCTATTTCCTTACCTTCCATCTTGTCTGCTTTCAGACAATATCCTCCAAATATTTCTAAAATGCAATCTATCTCCATATTTTGTTTTCTCCTATGACTTGTTTAGTTTGATAAACCATACAGGGCCTTTCAAATATTTTGATTATGTAACTGAATTTTTTGCATCTAAATTTCTGTTTAAACAAAACTACCCATATAAACCTTCAACACAAAGAAATGAATTGATTATCACCCCTGATTAGTCAAATAACACTGGACTGTTCTCAGAACAGATTTTCATGAGAATTTCAATTATTCTCAAGACAATATGCTTTATTTAAATGATAAAGTAAAAAGAAGATAGCAGGGATGAATCATGATCTTGTGTCTTTAAAGGAGTTTTTAGTTTGTTTTTGGTATATTTGTGGGAAGGATGCATTTTTCTTGTTTTTGGGATGATATCATGTTTTTTGAAAAGTTTGAATAAAAACTGATGAATTAGTTTCCAGAGAAAAATCTAATGAAATAGATTACTTATGTTTCTCATAAATATATCGAATAAAGATCCCATAGGCAACAAGATGGCTGTATATGATCATTTTCAAATCAAGAAAATTTTCATGGAAACAATATTTGAAAATGGGCATAACGATAACTTCCCACTGCTTATGTGAATCAGATCAGTGTCTGCTGAATTTTCCTGCTGCCTTCAAATGATTATGGTATTACACTTATCTATAAGGAAAGATGTTAATATAAAGAAAATTCATATAAATGATTTCAATTCTGGTCTAATTTTATTCAATAAAGATGCAACTGGATTATATCATCAACCTAAAAAACTTCCAAATTTTTGATTTTGAAATGTATAGTCTACTTCTTATCTGAGCTAGCAATTTGATAACTTTTTTTTCAGTGGCTGTGAATGTTTTCATGTTTGTCTTTGGCACAAGCTTAACACATTGATGAACTTCTCTTCAACAACAAACCAAGTCTGGCACAAACATCTCCATTTTCATTTTTGTAGAGAATCACTATTTAAAACAGAAGTTACATACTTAGTTGCTAGATAGAGAGAAATCAAGTTGGAACTACGGGGGAAAATTCCTCTCTGATGGCTGCTATGAAGGGCTAGAAGATATGATGCAGATTACATGAGGAAAAGGCCCTGATTGTTGACCTAGCAGTAAACTACAGAAATTGTATTTCCGACTTATTGCCAAGATTGTCCCAGTTCTGCAATAGTAGCACCACTCTTATAGGATGATTAATTATCTCTCTGATAGAAAATGAGGCCCAACCATAGGAGGAAATCCATTATTGGTAATGTGAATTCTAATCAAAATTTCATGTTTTAGGATCAAATAGGCTCCAAGTAGGAACCTACTGATATTCTAACTGATATGCTATCACACTCATTCTAATAATTTTTTATTGCTTTTTAAATAATACCATTCAAAATTTCCACTTCCTTCCCTCCTCCCATTTCCCTCCTGATCTCCCACTCACCCTCCGTCACTCCACCCTCCAGTCCTAAGAGAGGGCAGGGTACCCTGCTCTGACAAATGTTAGTTCTAGCCTTATTAAGAGAAACTTTCTCTGACAGAAGGTGGATGAAGAGACACATTATTGTTCAAGGTACTGAGAATAAGTACTCAAAATGAACAATACTCCTCTTAGGATTACAGAGCATTGTTGAAAAATGTAATGGCTGGAAAGAAGGTTTACAAAATTCTACATTCTAGGCACAGTATACCCATTCTAACAGTGCTAACCTACATTGACCCTGAAAAAGGATGAGCTCCTCTATAGCTAATCATGTTTAGAGGGAAATAAAGTGGCTACCTACAGATTCTGGAAAATGGGGATTCACAGCCAAGTTGGGGAGCCAAGGGGAAGCCCACCAGGCTTAACTGTAGTGTTCTAAATCCACAATCATCGATAACCGGCATTAAGCCCATTGGGTCTCATATCAAAACAGAACCAGGATATGGAAAAGGATCTTGGGGAGAGAGCATTGTAAAGAAAGGAAGAACATGAGGGAGCAAGGACAGAATAATTACTATAAACATGAATGAAAATATGACAGAACAAACTTAGTGAAAATATATCTAAAATAAATTTTGATTCTTAAAAATACAAAAAGTTAAAACCCAAAACTACCAATCTCACTTAGAAAATATCAAAACAATAAGCTCAATTTTCCACAACTAATCAATCATATCTTAAGCATAATTATCTAAAATTTATTTTTTTCTTCAATTTTATTTGCTTCTCTACAAAATTCTTCCTCTTCTACAGGGCCTCATATAGAATAAGTATGACACTTCATTTTTATATTTTCCTAGGTTTTCTAGATTTTTGAAAGAGTTTTATTTGTATTTTGCTTTGTAGATTTGAAGAGTATTAAGTCAGGTGTGCCTTTCACTGGTATTATTTAGAATTCTTTTCTTTCTCCCATGCTTATACCAAGGCTACAGTTATGATCTTCTGTATGACAGACTTACTGCAATAAATGATATTCTGATCTAATTCCAATGTATATATCAAGAGTACATTTACCAAAACACTTCTGGACTCTCATAATAGGGCTTCCTTTTACATTTCCCCACCTTCATTTCCATAGCATATGTTTTGGAAAGATGAAGATAGCACTGACAAAGAAAATATCTATTAGATTTTTAAATTTAATTTTATTTTCTTATACGTTCCCTTCATTGGATTAGACCATCATGTGTCTACATGATTACAGGCAGATTATATATATAGTAAAATATTATTACATGGCTAAATTCTTCCAGTTTAGGCTTGTTATTGCTTTCATTGCATTATTTTTTATTCTTTTTATAGTGTGTATGTGTATCTATCTATCTATATATATGTGTTTGTGTGTGTGTTTCCTTTTTGGGGGGAATAAAGTGCTCTTTGTTTACCTCACACTTTATCTTTCAATATCCAAACCAAGCACTGGATTTTACAGGAAAACATTGCTATAATCCAGAGCTAGCCACTTGCTGGAAAGTCATATTTATTTTATGTTTTATAAATTATGTAGTGGTAAATTAAGTAGGCTTTCTTGAGACTACAGAAAAGTTTGAGTTTGGGCATCTAAAGCCCAAGAAAATTGTCATTTTCAGTGAAAGAGCAAATTATCGTACAGAGAAGCTCAGACTAAAATGTGAGCCAGGTTCAATGAGATCCTCCTCATATTACCTATTAGCTTTGCAACAAAATGTTACAGTGCAGTAAATGTAGCATAAAAGACAGATATGCCTACTACTTGTCATTCATTGATACTTGTGTTTTGAAATGTTACATAATTTAAAAGACAGTAGTAGAACTAATGTCACATTGGCAATTTGAAGGAACAAAGTATCTATCTTAATTTCCATTCTTTCAAATATTGCACTTAACAAAATATCTGAATCTTTATATCTATGTGCATATTCATTTGTTGATTAAAAATACTATAAGTAGGAACTACCTCTGAATCTACACTGCAAAGATGATCTTATCATTGACAATTGAATGTATGACCTCCTTAATGAGTAATGAGCACAGTGTCACTGAGCTAGAATGTAGATCACAGCACATTTTTTCAAATTTAATTTGTTTTTGTTACCACTTGGAAGAGGGATTATTTGAATTATAATTAGACTGCTATTTTGTAATACTTTTATTCTACAGAAATGACACATGCTTGTGTCATTTGGCAGAAACTAATTTCCTATTTAATTTAGCTTATGTGCATACCATCATGAATATGTATAAGAGTATCCACACAACTGATTGTTCACATGTCAAGACCAAATATCAGTAATAAATAGATGTAAGACACTTTGAGCTTGGGTTCTTTAAAACACACACACACACACACACACCATATTTATACTTTATGTTTGCAAAGAGTATTACTCTCCTAACAGAAAATGGTGCATAATGGCAACCAAATGTTTTTACCTTAACAATGTATAGTTCTAACCACAAGAAAGTACCAACCATTCAGTTTCTCTATATATGTATTTTTGAATACTGTATAAAAATCTGGATATGTAAACAATATATTCTGCAGGCAAGTTTGTGATTTTTAAGTGGTAGAATAGAAACATGCAACATGATCAATCTAAATAATTTCTCACTACCTTATTTTCAGAGAAAGTCAATGTCAGACAATGGTGACGTGTATAGAAAAAAATGTCAACACTAATTTTGTTAGCTGTTGTGAAATTTGAATAGCCCAGCTCATTCTGTTACCAACTATAGTAGAGAGTTCACTGTTGCTACCTTCAAGAAAATTTGAAGTCATTTGGGATAGACTCAATGCCCATCATGTTCTGTCAGGACCCATGAAAAGGGAAGATTGCTTTGGAATGAGTTGTCTTTCTTCTACACAGGCACTTGATAATAAGCATCAATATCCTCAGCAGTTCACTTAGAGCCAAGTTCCTTTGTAATGGGAACCTAGAGACACAGTACCAGATTACACATGTGTCATTCCTGTAAGTGCCAGATGCGTCTTCAGGGGAGTTGTTAGTTGTAGAAGCTCAATGCTGCACATTAGATTCACTCTCTTAGAGAAGATGTTTAATTAGGTCAGAACCATTCAAAGTCAAAGAAAATTGACATCTCATTTTCTAATGTCTTTCAAGTATATTTGATACTTTGAAAGTATCTGCCCCTTCATTTTCTGAAGAGATCAAATTTTTGAAGAACTCAGTTCATTTCAGGAAAAAACATTCCACGCATAGATAAAGAATAATGATCTTATACGTACTTTGAAAAACAGGGGCACCCTGCCGATACTTTGAAAGCTCATTCTGCACATAGTAGAAAGTAAACATCTTTTTCAAAGCTTTGACTTTCACCTACCTTCTTGCTCTACTCTTTCATTATTCCCAGATGTTTTTCAGAGTAAATAAGCTAAGCTTATGTTTATTAATGTGGAAACTTCTTTATTTTTAAATGTATCTCTATGGGCATTCCTAGTAAATTTTTACAGAAACTGCAACACATAAGTATTATGTCCAAATGTATTTTATCCGGCCTCATTTAAAGACAAGATATTTAAAGTAGTTAATATTACATATCTTGCATGCTTACTCACATCTTATTTATCACCAAGAAAATAGTAAACAGAAAAAACTAAAGATTTAAAAATGTCAAAATACAACCGCCTACTTGAACATTATCATTTCCTTGAGTAGACAATAGAGAGCAGTACAAAGCTAGTCCTATGCAGACAAATTATATACTCATAGGTTTCATTAATTACCAACAAAAAACAAACTCAGTAAATGTCTAAGGTTAAATTTTCTCTCTTGTATAAGGATTCATTTTTTACTTGACCTTATTTCAGATATAAAAAAGAATAGTGAAAGGGGGGATTAAAGTCAGAATAAAATTTCCTATTTTTCTTAGAATTGGCACAATTCTGAGAGAGATTTTATTTTCCAATGAACTAATGATTGGAACTAGTTTTCTGTTTAACACAATTATAACTCCTGTACTTTTTCTCCTCTTCTACGGTGCTAGATCCAAGTGTCACCAATAGAATTTCTATTTGTTTGTTGAATAATTCAAGAGTTTAGCCAATCAGAAGATCATTTGTGTCACAAACATGGATGTTTCTCACCCCATCCGATTTCACTTCGAGGTTTCATTTTACTGGAGCTTTTAAGTTTACTTTTCTGTAAAATATGTCCTTATTGTAGTTTTAAAAAGTCTGAAAACCACAAGTATCTATTTGCTTATGAGTGTGATTTCTTTGGAGTACCGGCTACTATTTAAAGTTGGCTGAGATGAGGCACTTCAAAATTCATTTAGTGTTGTTTTAGTTCTTATTTCTCAAAAACACTCCACGCACGCATACAGTGAATAGACCTTACCATCTGAAATAAAATTTGTGGTTGACCTATAAGTAGTGTCTGTAAATAAAACTCAGTTAGTTGTAGTCTTAATAATGCTGTTCCCTTGGGTAACTGCTTTGTTCTTTGTCATTTTATTTTTATCTTACTTTAGCTTAGTCTGAACTGGCTTTTTCAAATTTTTAGAAATTACATTCTCCTAGAATTACATCTAGAATTATTTGATTTCAAATAAACACAACAAAACAAACAAGAAGAGTGCTTGAAGATGGAGGAAGTATGTTTTAAGTTTCTCTGTCTTTTAGAAATTATTTCAAGCCCAAATTATCTTATTTACTCTTCAACTATTTTAGTGCAAGCCAGAGGAACAAGCATGTAGTCACGCTTCACCTTCAGTTTGACTAGATTGAGAATTACCATGAAAATGTACCTCTTAGTATGTCTATCGAAGCAGCTTCAGCAAAATCCAAGTGAGCCAGAGAGACCATGTGCATTAAATGAGGTCTAGGATTGAATAAAAGTAGGAAAGTACATGAGAACCAGGATTCATCTATGCTCATCACTACGGATTCATTGTGATTTGTTATTCTACACTTTTATTGCCATGTCATCCTGGCCACAATGAATGGTGTTGTCTTAAATTATTAGTCACAACAGGGCCGTGGTGGTGCTTTTCTGTGTGCCTTTAATCCAAGCTGTCGGTAAACCAAAGCAGGTGTATCTCTGTTCTACAGAGTAAGTTTCAGGACAGACAAGGCTACACAGAGAAACACTGACTCAAAACAAACAAATAAGCAAAAATGTATGTATTTATTTATATATTACATATATTATACACGTATATATTTTGTGCATAACATATATAAATATATGTGTGTGTAGAAATAGACTTTTCCCTTGAAAATGCTTTTGTCAGGTATTTGATTCCAACAATAATAATTATAACAAATACAGAAAGCTTTATGGATCTAAGGTGCCTCCAAAATTCATTTGGTAATAATTTTATTTCTAGCCTTAGCATTATAGAAAGATGTACTAGAACTGGGGTCTAATTTGAATAAGGAGGTCGCTGAATGCTATATCTTACACTTTGACTCCTCCTTTTACTGTTTTCTTTTACCTCATCATCTCCATCATGATCTTCTGCTTTATCACAAGTCCAGAAGCAATGAGTCTTCTGCACAGTAGACTGAAACTCTTGAAATCATGAAGGAAAATTAGATGCTGTCATCTTAAAAATATCCCAGTCTTGTATTTTGTCAAAACAATGGAAAATTGAGTTAGGCATAAAGCAAAAATCATGACAGTGTGCTAGGTCAAACATGCAGATTTCATCAGCAAATGCAGGCATCATCTCATGATTTAAATGTTTACAGAGATTCCAAATGATTTCTAGTTAAGAAGTAAGATTGTCTTTCTCTGGTAATAGAGTACAGTGGTGTGTGAAGATGTGTTTTTACTAACACAAAGAATCTGGGATTTTTAAACAGACCATGAAACATTTATTATGCCTGAGTTTTAATGCTCTCTCATGAGAACTAATAAATGAATACTTATTCTAGAAAAAACATCTCTGAAAGTTGGGATGGTGAGACAGCTCAGTAAGTAAAGGCATTCGTGGCCAAGCAAGGAAGCAATTTGAGTCAATTTCCAGAGGCCCCAAGTTAGGAGAGAAGTGACTCATGTAAGCTGTCCTCTAGCATCTATCTGTGTGCAGTTGAACAGACTCTTTCAATAACACAAATAAATTAAATAATGATTTTAAAAGTGAGTTTTATCAAAATTTAATGATAAGCTCTTAAAGAGTAATGTACTCTACAGATATGAAAAAGCATTGGAGATTTTGAATCAATTTCTTAAATTATGCAGTGATAAATAAGAATTTAAACCATTCTTTTCTTAAAGAAGCTTAGTCTATGATATCTATGATACTTTGTCTCAAATCAGAGCCCTGCATCACAGAACTTTCCCTCCATATAACCTCTGTAAGTCATAACAATCTAAATAAATCCAGTCTCATTCCATAATTATTTAAAATTATTTACTTATCTGTTCACTTTGTCACT
>LOJH01058885.1:0-10586 GCA_001685095.1 Ellobius talpinus
AAAAAAGAACTCCTGGTGTAAGGGCAAGTTGATCCAAACTCTGCAGAAATCAGTGTGGAAGTTCCTTACATAACTCAGAACAGAATGACCATGTGACCCAGCTACACCATTCCTGGGTATTTTCTTCCTTGGAGACAACCTACCTTGGAGACAGGTACACATCCATGCTTCCAGCAGAGCTGTCTGAGGCAGCCAAGCCATGGTGGGATCAGCCTAGTTGTTCATCAACAGATGAGTGGGTAAAGAAACGGAAAATATATACATGACGGTGTTTGCATCCAGCCATCAACAAGGATTGAATTATATAGTTTGCTAGAAAATCGATGAAATCATCATATTAAACAAAATAAGTCAAGCACAGAAAGCATATTTGTGGGTCATAGAATTATTTTCCTAAATAAGCATCTTTAAATAGTTTTGCCAGTTATGTTAAGTGTATGCATGAATGTGTGTATATAGGTTTGTAAATGTGAGGGGTGTATGTGTGTGTATACATGTATCTGTGTGCATGTGTATGTGTGTGTGTAAGTTTGTACATGTGAGGAGTGTATATGTGCTGTGCCATATGAGGAAGTCAGAAGTACTACATCCAGGAGCCAATGCTTTCCTTTACCACATGGCTTCAAGGCATCAGGCTTGATGGAATTTACCTTTATCTACTGAATGAGTTATTATTGCTGTAAAGAGACACCATGACCAAGGCAACTCTTATAAAAAAAAGAAAACATTTAATTGGGGGCTTGATTACAGTTTTAGAGGATTAGTCCATGGTCATCAAGACAGGAAGTAGACAAGCATGGTGCTGGAGCAGTAGCTGAGAGCTTTACATCCTGATCCACAAGCAACAGGTAGAGAGATGCTGGACCTCCCATAGGCTTTATAAACCTTAAACCCCCTCCCAGTGACACACTTTCTCCAACAAGGCAACACAGACTAATCCTTTCCAGACAGTCAATCAGCTAGAGAATGCAAATATATGAACCTTTGGAGACATTTTCATTCAAACAACCACATTCCCACTGAGCCATATTGCCAGCACAATGTATATACACCACATACCTATCTCTAGATGCACGTGTGTGTGTGTGTGTGTGTGTGTGTGTGTCATGAAAACAGAAGGGAGACTGAGGGAAAGAATGAGACTAAAGGAACAATGAGAAAAGCAGGAGGGATTAAGGTGAGTGCCTGGGAGGATCATGACTATGGTCATGATGCACAGGATATATTTGACAGTAATTGTCTTTATGAAACACAACACAATGTTCATTGAATATATGTCCATGAAGAAAACCAGAAAAAGTATATTGTATACTTTAGTATATTTTTGGGGGGTGAATCCATAGAACTTTCACATTTACACATAAAAGATCAAATATACCATGCACATTACTTTTATAAAAATATATTAAAGTTCGACTCTAACTGAAATTAGGTAATCTAAAATTAGATGCATGACTTACTCTGAGATTAATCTATATGCACCTCTTTCTCGAATGATAGTTTTAAACCCATATATGAATTAGAATGCTCAGTGGAGCTTTTAAAATATTTTCCCACCAAGCTCAGTTTAATTAGGATCTCCAGGTGTGAGAGCCAGTCTATAGCACCTTTTTAAAAGCTCTGTGGATGGTTGTAACAAAGAAGCTAGACAAGGCGCCACTGGCCCCAGAAGCATTTGAAGTATGAGTCATCTGTTCCCATTAAATAGCAAACCCTCACTTCCAAAAACATTTCTCAAACCCCTTGACTCTGACAGCAGAACACAGGTATGATGGGTAGGACCAGGGTGAGCAAAGAGACTGTGATTTTAGATAGGTAAACAACCCTCCATGAGGAATTTGACCCAGTTGCACAAGCTGGGCATCTCAGTGAGCAAACTTCCCATTGCAAATGCACAAGGCAAACTTTCCAAGCTAAGAGAGTCAGAATAAAGCTTGAAAGATGATATGCTATTCATATGGAGGTTTGGGGGATGGTTCACTGGTTCCCACAGTAGCGACTGTTAGGACTGGTTGCCTTACACTGTTTGTCTTGCTTCTTACATTTCTTGAGGGACATCTTCTAGAAGAGAATAAAATGATGCCAATGGCCCTTCAAACAGAATAATCAAGATGTACAGTGACATAGATGGGATTTTATTCTCTATCATCCCACTGGAGAGAAGAAAATAATCCCTGGAAGGAAGTTGCAGGCTGAAATGGTTCTGAGAAGTCAAACCACCCATGTCCACCTTTTCTATATGACAGTTTGGAGACTTCAAGAGGGTTTTCAGCATCCTAACTCTCAGATGCCACTCTTTTAAATCTTGTATTGAATTTCTGTTTCTTTGACTCATCAGCAGATGACTGATGTTCAAAAAAATATCCACCATCCTGCCTCTATGTGGTTGACTGGTAGTATTTCAACACAATCACACTACAATTTCCATAGTGGAATTGGGAAGGAGTTAGGTCTGAAAAGCTAATCCCACTCTTTCTAGACAGACAACATAAACATTGACTCCAGGCAACTTAAATGTGTCTTAACCAAAGAAAAACATTAGTTGAATCTCTTGGGCAAGATTATTCTCTCTACAGACCTCAGTTTCCTCAGCACTGAAATGGTTGGAATAAAAAATTTGCCTTGCTGGATACTTTGGAAGACACAGTGAGGTCATGCCAGGTGAGCAGATTGTCCTGTCTTTCTGTAGAAGATTGCATTGTAAATGTTTTAGGCTTTGAAGACCACATGGGGTCTCTGTTGCATATTCTCTGTTTTTACAACCCTTTAAAACAATGGAAAAAAAGGCAAAAATAATAAAAAATAAAAATAAATAAATAAATAAAATAAAAAAAATAAAATTCTCCCTTGGTTACATCGTCTCTGAAAAAAAATAAAACCAATATTATTAACTCACAGACCGTACAAAAGTGGGCCTCAAGCTGTAGTTTTTCATGGCTAATCAACACCCTGTGCTCCAAGAATGTAGGGACAAGGCAAGTGTCACATATTCAGCACCCAGGACAGCACCAGCTGTGTGGGTGTTTGCTCGAGAAACACTTGGGTGAATAGCTTAAGTAAAGGGCCTGGTTCAGAAACTGACATATAAAAATAATGGTGTGTTTATTTACTGTTACTGCTGCTGTTGCTTACATAGTTCCCAAACTATGAAACAATATGAGATCTATGCAGAAACTGGCAGAAGAGCTGGGGAAATGTCTCATTCAGTAAAGTGTTTGCCACACAAGCATGAGGACATGAGTTCAGATCCCCAGCAGACATGTTCATACATGTCAGATGACAGATGACACAGTATGTGTTTATCACTCCAGTACTGCTAAGAGAGAGCAGGGAGAATCCTTGGAGCTTGTTGGCCAGCTAGCTTTTGCCAAATCAGTAAAAGACCCTGTCTTAAAAAAAAAAAGGTGGAGAGTGACTTAGGAAGACACCTGACATTAACTTCTGCCCTCCACATGCATGCTAACATATGCAAATGCACCTGCACATACCTGTGTACAGAAATACATTCACCTGTGAACAACACACATGTGCATGCACACATATGCACATGCACCTTCACATACATGTATACAGAAACACATTCACATGTGCACAACATACACATGCACACACAGACATGCAATGCACTTTCACATAACTGTGCACACAAACACATTTACATGTGTGCAAGACACACATGCACATGAACTACACATACCTGTGCACACAAACACATTCACATGTGTATAATATCCACATGCACACACACATACACACACATGAATCTGGTGGATGCATGGATAAGTGTGATCTTAAGTAACTAGGAAAGGTTTAACTGAGTTCAAGGAAGCACTGGTTTAAGACTGAAAAGATGGAGAATTTTTAAAAACCAAAGAAATGAAGGAGATCATTACCAAGATCCCCAAAGGAAATGAGGATGAAGCCGCTCACGTGCCCCAATTTTACAAAGTCACCAGGACAAGGTTCTTGCTGCAAGAGAGTCTGCTTCTTTCTAATTCCTTGGGATTAGTGAACTAAGTAGTGGGAATAGTATATTGACGGATTTCCTTCAGGAGAATCAATTGGTTTTCACTCTGAGTTTCAGTGACCATCTCTAGTAAATAATTTGGACTTGTGCAACTAGTGAACATGCAAAGATATTGCAGACGCCTCATGACTTGCCCAGAGACTCAGGGTGTGCAGCTGTGCCAGCTCAACAGGAAGAGTTGGACAACAAAAGCCGATTCTGCGGAGTGTGAGGCTGAGTCTGGAGCATGTCATGACAGCTGGCCGCCTAGCAACCCAGCTCTGTTGTGGGTGACTGACATAGGAGTGTGAATGAAATACCAGAAGTAGCAAACTCAAGTCGAGGATAGCACGGTACAATTACCTTGTGTGTCACACGAGCCATTTACAGTATTTTTCTCTTTCTCACTATGTCCACTGTCCAACACACTCATAGTAGCAATGGCCAAGCTAGCACTGGGGCTTAGAGTTATGTCAGCCAGATCACCAATTGAAGCGTGGCTTGATTTATAGCTGCGAACTTGTGAATGGCAACATCCTACCTGCATATCATTATCATAGTTATCCCTCACCTTCCTTACCAGAAGAGAACCAGTTTCAGTGACAGAGTAATCACTCTAGGTCATACAGACAAGACAATGGAGCTGAGTCTTTCTGCCTCTTGACTGAACCATGTGTTTTACCTTTAGAATGAATTATAAATGTCTACCTTCAGTTCATTTCCCGGGAACATATTTTATGTGGTGGGAAAATCTGAGTCTCTGAGCAAAGATTTGCTACTCAGGCAAGAAAGGCAGATTCAAAGTTCTCTTTCTTTGGCCAGGGAACCCAGAATCTCTCCAACAAACAGCAGTTTCTCAGACCTTACTTGGGCACTGGTCCTGGAAGAAAGCAGCACTAAGCCAATCATCAGGCCATTGGTGAAGACCAATCCCAGGCTCACAATTCAGGCTGCATCCATCTGCTGCCATTAAGTACCACAAAGACACAGGCATGGACCAAGGAGACAAATCCTATCCATTCCCTCACTGGAATACACAGTTGTATCTATGAAACAGAGCCTCCTCTAGCTTTGCTAGGCTGGATAGAGTATTTCAAGAACCGATACAAGTATTGGGTCTATTTCATTCAGGTCTTCCACGCTGATCAATGAAAAGATATATGTGGTGCTCGTGTGTCTGGCATTCAAAATAAAACAAAAGAAAGAAGACAGTGACCTCAGTGAATAACAAACTGTGTTTGGATTCCTTAGTGTGCCTAAGAAGCCTTGGATAAACAAGTAGGTTTCAGTTTCAGATGGATCACTGCTGTCCAATTTAATATTTAATATTTTAATATTTAATCCTAGGGCTGTGTGTTCCTTAAGTTACAGAATATTAAGAAGTGAAGCTATTAAAAGCACTAAGTGTTTCGCTTCAGGAAGGCAGCATAGTCTTCCCTAAGTGACAGGTGTCTCTGGGTGTCTTGGCATATTTGTTTTTTGAAAACACAGATTTGTTTCTTAAATATTTATTATTAACACTTCCCTGTATTTATATTATGCCTGGTCTTCCATGGAGTACTCCTGCTGAATAACATCGTCTGTCTTTATGAACTCCACTGTCAGGCAGAAAGCTGGACTTTTCCTTCTAGTGGCTGAGTAAAAACCAAGGCTCTGAGAGATCAACTTTCCCTAAACCACAGAGTGAATCTGCTGGATTTGCCCACGCCAGCTGCTGGAAATTGTGGTCACATCTCTGCCGCAGGATGTCAGAGCCAAATCCTTTCATTATTGGCTGTAGGCTCACTAACCCACCTTGACCCGCAGAGGGCATGCGTGCATGCATGCGTGCGTGTGGGGGGGTGTGGGTGTGGGTGGGTGTGGGTGGAGCAGGCTGGTTTTACTGGCTGAAGGCTTGCTCCTACTGTAAGCTCCACACTCTTCCAGTTCTAGGAATGTATGTTCACTTCTTGTCACTGCTATAAGACTCACTACAAATGTCCTAAGTCCTACAGTGAAGGTGTCAGCAAGACTGTGTTTCTTCTGCAAGTTTGGAGGTAGGGCTTCCGATAAATGGAGGCCAGCTGTGTTCTCCTACTGTATCATTCTAGCCTCTGCTTCCATGACCATATTTCCCTTTCTTCACTGACCTCCCCGAGGACACCTGTGGCTATATCAGGTCTATCTGGATAATCCAGGTCAACACCCTTATCTCAAGTTCTCTACTTCATTGTGTTGCCAAGGCTGATATTGACATGCTAATTCACACAGCCAAATACAGAAGTATCTGGAACAGGGGCATGCTTAGAGACTGGAGACCTTACTCAGTTTACCACAGGCTATAAAGATGTGCAAGTCCATTAGCTAGAGCTTCATCTAGGGAACACAGACACATGGACAATGAGGAGCAGCCTAATGGTAAGTATCAATAGGTGGTGGGTGGGGCCAAAACAGCATGTGAGAGGGACTCCTGGAGACGATGCTTGTCAAAGTTTGCATGGGAGACTTCCCCCATCCCCCTCATCCCTGGTCAGGCTTATATCTTTGAATACTTGATACCTAGCTGGTAGCACTGTGTGAGAGAGTGTGGAAATTTTAGGAGATGGGACCTAGATAGAGGAAGTTGGGTCACTAGGTGGGGATATGGGCACCAAGCACCCTGCTTCCTGTCTGCTACCCAGATATAATGAACCATGTTACAAGCACCCACTATCTTGCATTCCCTAACATAATGGACTGGACTTCCTGGAACTTTGAGACTGAATAAGTCTTCCCTCCCTTAAGTTGCTCCTGCCGGGCTCTCCCACAGCAATTAGATAAGTACCTGATATGATACTAGATAAGGCTTGTCTTAAAAGATGAATGGATAGCAAATATACACAGAAACAAGACAGCGAGGGTGCTTCATGCAAAAGGTATAGTATATGCAGAATGGAGCCCGGTTGTCTAATATACTTGGCATCAGTGTTTGCTTTCAACTGGGCATCTTTGGTTGAGGTGCTTTGACTGATAGGTGGAAAAAATAAGCTGCATTAAATAACAAGAGTAAGAAGCTTGAGGTAGGATTTCTGAACTTTACCTAAGCTCTGATGTTTTCTAAATTGTGTTTAATCTCTCTGGTCTTTAATTCTGAAGTGGTTTAATCTCTTAGTTTTCTCATATGTCAATGGGAATAATAGCAGCAAATATCCTGAAGTAGGCAATCAAGAAACAATAAATATAATTTATTCTTTATAAATTATTTTGTATCCCTTCTGCACTTGAACAATATGATGTAGTGTCTTGGTATGCTTGTGTTATATTGTGTGACTTTTTCTGGGTTGATATAAACAAATGTCTGTGTACCTCAGTTCAAGCACTGAGGACCGACAAAAGAAAGGAGTTCATCCAAGTCTAACTTGGTCAACAAATGAGTTCTTTGCAACAGGATCTTGTGCTTCCCAAAGACATATGCATCATCTAAAGTTCTGCCCCAAAGTATGGGGGATGGCTTTTGAAAGCTGCATCTTTTGGGTCCCCTATGCAACTTTCAGTCATCTTCACCAATAGTCTCCTTCCAACCCCCTCCCTGCCCCCAGCAAGTATTTACTGCTTATTTAACCCCAGAAAGAACCTTGCAAATCTCCTATGTTCCCTGAGTGTGATGAGCCAAGAGATACACACAGGTTACAACAAGGACCATAGAGTATGCCATTTATAAATGGCAGAAATGCCTTGCTTATAGTGCTGGGCGGTAAAAGTCCAAGAAAAAGACCCCAGCAGATCTGCTCTTAGGTAAGGGCTCAGTGTCTGCCTCTCACTGGATCTTCAAGAGGTGGAAGGGGAAACAAGCTCCCTCTGGTCTGGTTATGAGCACTAGTCACTTATGAGGGCTCAGCACTTTTGACCTATCACCTCCCAAAAGCTTATCTGCTGAAGACTATTGCATCAGAAATTAGGTCAGGGGCTGGAGAGACATCTCAGTAGGTAAAACACTTACCATGCAAACATCAGGACCCAAGCTTGGATCCACAGCACCCACTGAGAAGCCAGATACTATAACACACATCTGCAATCCCAGCACTCCTATGGAGGAGATGGAGGCAGAGACAGAAGAATCCCCAGGAGCTCTTAGACCTAGATGGCCTTTTGCATGCAAGAGATGCTGCCTGGAACAAGATAGAAGGTGAAGATGAACCTCTGACATGTACAACTCACTGTGGAATGAATTCTCCCTCAATCACACATGAGCACACAAAAGAAAGATAAGAGAAACTGAAAAGAATGGAGGGAAGAAGAAGGAGAAAGGAGAGGGGGAGAGGAAAGTGAACTGAACCGGAAGGGGAGGGGAGAGGTGGAGAGAGGAGAGGGTATATCTCAATATGGGAATTTTGGAATCACAATCATTTGGGTCACAGAATGAAGTTTGTTTTGACCCAAGCTAGGAAACCATCATGAGTAGAGCGGGTGAATTACTCCCCTGAGATCCTAGGCCCCAGGAAACTACCACCATATCCTACCTTGAGAACATTACAAGGACTTTTCTATATTGTTGTATGAGGCACCCCAACCCTTCTAAGTGTAGAAAATTCCCGTTGTCAGAATGTCATGTTTCTCTCTTCTTGAAATAGCCAAGTGTGGTTATTCTCGGAAACCAGAAAATAACTGTGATTTCCATTCCCTCTTTGAGCCCGAGTTTCTTGGCTTTCCTCACGGCCCTGACAGTGTCTTACAGATTAAAAGGTGCACTAGAGTCTGGGCTAGATCCACAGCTAATAACTCTGCATCCTTGGCCAAGTGATGCAGCCTCCTTTTACCAGTGAACAAAATGGATGTGTTTAAACAAATGGTTGGTAAGAGCCCCCTCTAGATCTAAAACACCATTTTATTTTTTTATGGAGTATAGAGTACAGCTAGATACCAGCTTACAAAAGGGAGCCTGGGTATATGACAAAGGTGAGACTTTGGGGTCTGACAGTGGTGTCCCTTGATCTTCTCAGAGATTTATGAAGAGGGAGACTTGGCTTCCTCAAGTCTCTGCTTCCAGGAAGTGTAAATAAAAGTTCTTCCCTCATGAACTTGCTCCAGAACTCAATGGTAAAGAACTTGCCTAGTGCAGCACCCTCAGTTCAATTCCAGAACAACAACAAGTGTCTGATTCAAAGGATCTATAAGAAGATTAAATGAGCTGTCCCCACTCATGTAGAATAGATGAAAAAAAGATGGAGGTAGGTGGGTCTGACTGAAATTCTACCTTCAAATTCTAGGGCAGACTATTGTGGGATGTATTTTTATTAAGTATTTAATAGGTTACTTATTTACTTCGGAGAGGGGTATGCCAAAAGGCATGTGTGGAGGTCTGGGGACAATAGTGGGGAATCAATTGTCTCCTTCCACTAGATGGGTTTGAACTCAGGTTGTCAGGCTTGGCAGCAAGAACCTTCACCTACTGCGCTATCTTGACTCGCTTTCATTGTTTTTAATGTACCATGTGCTTATTATTCAAACATCCAGAATAATTTTTAAAAGAACACGTCATGATGCACAGAAGATCTCAACTAAAGACAGCAGGCTCTCGTCACTCTTACTCTTAATTCCTGCTCCTAAGAGGATTTTTTTCTTTTTAGCCAATTCTTCAAGAAGTTTCCCTCCATATTTTTAAATAATCTGCTTACATAGTTCCTTATTATTTACCTATTTTAACTCTGTAAATCACATTGGAAGATTCTCTCCTGTCCCACAAACCACACACACACACACACACACACACACACATACATACACACACACAATGTGTTTAGGGAGATCACATTTTTTACTGGGTCAGTCATCTGCAGATTCATTCTATGATTCTTAAAACAAACAGTACAAAAAGTAAATTTCTTCATCATGCAGATTTAATGTTTCTGCCATTTTTTTCTTCTTTGAACTTATTGTCTATGCATGTGCATTCAACATGATTCCAGGAAGATCTACCAGAACTCCAAACAAATTTCAGCAGAATAACATCTATCAATGTGGTATTAGTCCCTTTTTATGAGCTTGTATAAATGTGTGGATATGCTATTCTTGGGTGTACATATGTGTGAGTGCTGGCGTGTCAGCACATGTGAGTGTACATGTAGAGGCCAGAGGACAATATCAGAGGTCTTCCTCACTTACTGTCCATCTTTTGTATTTGAGACAGGGTTTCTCTCTGAAGCTGGGGCTCATCTATTTGCCTAGAACAGCTGGCTGGAAAGGCCCAGGACTTTTCCTGCCTCAGCCTCCCCTCCATAGCCCCTAGTGTTGGAATCACAGGTCCTGACACATCTGGCTTGTTGTTGTTTTTGTTTGTTTGTTTGTTTTCTTTTCTTTTTTGAGACAGGTTTTCTGTATAGCTTTGGACCCTGTCCTGGGACTAGCTCTTGTAGACCAGGCTGGTCTCAAACTCACAGAGATCCGCCTGTCTCTACCTTCCAAGTGCTGGGATAAAAGACATGTGCCACCACCACCTGGCTTACATCTGACTTTTAATCCCAGATGTGGGGTTCTAGGTCTTATGACTCTCTTGAGGATTTTAAGATTATTTATTTGTTTGTTTGTTTGTTTGGTTGGTTGGTTGTTTTGGTTTTTCAAGACA
>LOJH01058886.1:0-11342 GCA_001685095.1 Ellobius talpinus
AGCCGTGTGGGAGCCGGGCGGGACTAAAAGCAGGCCTGCTCCCCTATCACTACACTTGAAATTTTATTTGATACTAATTGAAATTGAATAATATGCCAAGCTGTGAGAATGGGGGCTGGAAATGTGGCTTAGTGGTTAAAAGAACTTAGAACTCTTGCAGGGGACCAAAATGCATGTGGACTGGGAATCAATTTCTGGTCCTGGTGTGGGAGGTCTTTCTGTCTGTGTGTTGCCTTTATTGGTTAATGAGTAAAGAACTGATTTGAGCCTATGGTAGGGAAGAACAAAACTAGGCAGGGAAAGCTAGGCTGTATGCTAGGAGAAAGAGCGGCAGAGTCAGAGAGAAGCCATGGAGCCACCAGAACTTTAGCTGGCAAGCCACAGCCACATGGCAATACACAGGTTAATAGAAAAGGGTTAAATTAATATGTAAGATTCAGCCAATAAGATGCCAGAACTAATGGGCCAAGCAATGATTTAATTAAAATGATTTCTCAGTGATTATTTTGGTTCGGGGTGGCTGGGAACAACAACTGGCCCTTCTCCAACATGGTCCCCTGAAAAAGCACCAATAGAATATGTAACCTGGACTCCTAGGGGTTTACAGAGACAATATCCATAACCAGGAAGCCTGCATGTGATTGATCTTGGCACTCTGTATATATGTTACAGTTATATATCGTGCTCTTCTTGCAGGATTCCTAACAGTGGGATCAGGTGCTGTCTTTGGCTAACTTTTGATGGCCTTTGGGACCCAATTCCTCATACTAGGATATCTTGACTGGCCTTAATAAAAGGCAATGTTCTTAGTCTTACTTCAACTTATATGCCATGTTTTGTTGCTATCATTGGGAGACCTAGCCTTTTCTGAATAGAAACTGAGGAAGAGTGTGTAAGGGGACAGATGAGAGGTGGGGAATTGGGACTGGAAGGAGAAGATGGAGGGGAAACTGTATTTTGAATAAATAAATAAATATTTAAAAACTATAAATATTTTAGCTAAATGTTTTATTATACTACTGTAACAATGGACTGCCATTTTTCCCACCATATAACTCAAAAACTTTATGTTCTTTTCCTTTGATAATATGTTCAACACACAGAAATAAAATTGCCAATGCAATTGTGGGATTTTTTTTGAAATAGTGATTTTAATATATGTTTTATTTTTTGAGAAACTCCAACCAGTTATTTTAATCATATTCAACCCCTTCAACTCATCCTAGATCTACCCCTCATTCACTAGGCACCTAATTTCCTGGTATCTTGAAAAATATCAAGTCCAATTAGTGCTTGCTATAGAATCTTTGATGTGTGACTCTTCATTGCTGTGTTGTTGACCCAGGAATCATACCCTTAAAGAAAACCTACTTTCCCTTTCCAAAAAGCTATTGATTGCCAATTACTTTGCTATGCTGGATTGTTTGTCTTGTTTAAGCTTGTACAAGGTTAATATATGTTGTCACAATCTCTATGAGTTCAAATGTTTAAGTATTCTCACATTTTGAAAATATGGGCTTTTTAATATGGCAAATAATACATTGTTTGACCAATGAGTTACCTTAGTCTATAAGGTAAAATATCAATATCCTGTATAAGCAATAAAAATAAGAATGATGTGTTTTTAAAGAAGACCTATTGCTACATATGTAACATAATGTATCATTATAAGCACATATAACTGGTACATATATGAGCAAATTTGTACTTTTCAGATTTATCTTTGTAATTACGTCTAGAATAGACTGATGTGGGGTGTCCCTCAGCTATGAATATGTTTTATTACCATTGGTTAATAAAGAAGCTCATTTGGCCAAAACTCAAGCAAATTACTGTCAGTCAAGAAATCCAAGTGGAGATAGAAAGAGAAGGAAGGTAGGGTCAAAGCGATGAGATACCATGTAGCTACCCAAGAAGAGAGACACCAGCAGCAGCCTAAGGAGAAAGATGACAGAACAGAGGTAATGCCATGGGCATGTAACAATATACTGATCAGTAGAAATTGATTAATTTATAAGAGAGAGCTAGCCAGTAATAGCCTAAGCCATCAGTCAAACAATATGTTAATATTACCCTCTGAGTGATTATTTTATAAGTGACTGTGAGGACCACTGGGAAGGAAACTGGTCCAGCAGACTGGAGAGAAGAAAAGATACTTCCAGCTACAACAACTCTTCCTCAAATTTATTTTAAAATGAAGTGTATTGAACTATGTATGATGACATATTTCTTTAGTCTTAGTTATATAAGTCTAAGGCCAAATGATCTTGAATTTGAGACTTTCATCAGCACTTGATGAAAGTCTGTCTCATAAGAAACTATTGAGCAATTTTAAGGTATCAGACACTGTGTTGGGTGACTCAAATCAATAGTGTCTACAATAGGCAAAGGTTCACCTTCAGAGATCCATACTTCACAGGTTCCCAGAATAAGGGTAAAGTCTACTGTGAAGCATGATATTATGACAAAGAACCTCACCTGGGCATTACAGGAATGAATACTAAAACAATTCTGGCTGAAGTATGATATTGCTTGTCTGTCATCCCTGCATTCGGGTGCTTATGTGTCATCCCAGCAATCAGGAGACCAGGCAGCAATGACACACCTTTAATCCCAGGAGCCACACTAACTTGCCATAGAAACCAGGCAGTAGTGGTGCACTCCCTTAATTCCAGAACTAGAGAGGATTATAGGATGAAGGATACAGCTCTCATTCTGTCTCATTCAGTCTCATTCTGAGGTTTCATGGAGCCAGGATCACAATTTCAGATTGAGTTTGAGGTAAGATCCAGTGACTGGCTGCTTTGCTTTTCTGACCTTCAGGTTGAACCCCAGTTTCTGTCCCTGAATTTTTATCAGTCATGCTTCAACCTGAATCAACCTGGTGCTTGCCTGTGGATCTCGACTTCTGCTTCCATCAGTTGCTGGATGAAAGGTTCTATGATGACAGAGTACTCACCAATATGATTATAGGAGAAGGCTAGTTCTGGCACCCTCTCCATGACTGCTAGGATTAGTAACTGGTGTCATACTTGTGGATTCCTGGGAATTTCCCATGAAGGTTTTCCCTAACTCTATCATAGCTCTCTCTGTCAAGATATCTCTTTTATTGCTCTCGAACTCTCTCGCTCCCCCAACTTGACCATCTTGTACTCTCATGATATCATCCCCCATCTCTTTCCATCTACTGCTGTCCCCTATACCCAGTTTGCCCAGGAGATATCATCTCTTTACCCTTCCGAGGGCAATTCTTTTGTCCTTCTTAGGGTCCTCTTTGTTACCTACCTTTTCTGGAGCTGCGTATTATAGTCTGATCATCCTTTCTTTTACATCTACTGTCTAGTTATGAGTGAGTACATACCATGTTTGTCTTTCTGGATCTGGGTTACCTCACTCAGGATGAATTTTTCTAGATCCATGCAAATAGAACTTTCTAGAAATACAAATAAGTATAGATAATCATAGTGTAGAATGTGAATGAGAAATTGTAAACAAAAATGACTTTGGGGATTTTAACATAAGGCAGAATGACTTTGAAAGCCAAGAGAAGAAGATGGGGCATGTCCTCAAAGTGACTGGAGATAAATTCCAGAGTTGTTAAGGAAAAACTGCATGATTTTAAAGATTTATTTTTAGTATTATTGATTTATATGTGTGTTCATATTTGTGTTTATCACAAATGTATGTATGTGTATTATGAATGTGAGTATGTCTGTGTGTGTGTGTGTGTGTGCTCACAGAGGACAGAGGAGGCCATCAGACCCCATGATCTCCAATTACAGTGACTGTGAGCCCTTCAATGTCAAAAATCAAAATTTGTCTCTGGAAGAAAACTGCATACTCATAACCTCATAACTACTGAGACATATCTTTATCCTGATCATCAGAAAATCCTTTACAAAGTTAATCTGAATTTAGGATTTGTTAGAGAAGTCTGGTGGACTGGTTGGATGCTTTTGTTAGAAGACGTATGTACCATACAATTGTCTGGTCTTTCTTAATCTAAACCTGTTTCCACACAGCATTTATAATGACACACATAGAGAGCTTCAGTAATACCACAATAGGCAAGGATTCAGCAGATGATTATAATCAGAAGCAGAAATATTATAATCCCACCTCATCTATAAGTGAGTAATGAGGGACAATGAGACCAAAAGGCAGCCAGGCTTTGTATTTGACCCCTAACTTGCTTCTAACTTAAACAGAAAAAAAAACCCAGTAACACTCTGCGGAATATAATGATCAAGGCCTTATCACATATGCCTATTTTTAAATGTTGCTGCTCTAAAACATCCAAAGGCTAACACTGAAAAATAATAGAGTGAGACGGAAAGTAACATCTGTGTTGACTATACTATGTTTTTCTCCTCAGCCCTTCATTAGTCATTAGGAAATCAAACCTAGAGACTGTTGGTAAGTCTTTTTGTCAATAAATGGTATTAATATTTGTGAGCTAATTTGTGATGTATTTCTTCATTTCTGGTAAAAACAAAATACATATGCATGTGCCAACTGTAAATTGTTTATTGATGAGTCCATATGTGCATCAACTATTCTTTTTGCATTCATAACAGGCATTGCATAATGTAGAGAAAAATTGTTCCCTATTCCACAAGATTGCATAAGGATGGATATTCAATTTGGACAGAGGTGAAAATCATTACATAGCCATAATATGATAAATATCATGAATATTATACTGAAATGGATATATAAAATTCTGTGTGCAAGTTTACAACGACTTCTTAAGTATCATTTTAAAGCTTGGAGACATATTTTTCCTTAAATTGATGACATTTAAAAGACACACTAACTTTCTTCTCACCTGTATCTCTCATGTTTTGTTCACAAGAAAGCAATAATAAGACAGCAAAATAAAAGTTTAAACTTTCTTGGTAATCTGCTGAAATTATTTTAAAAGACATAAATATGGTACATAAATCATTTTATTTTCTCTTAAATTTGTATATTTAGTACAATATTGAAAGTGTTAAAGCATATAAAAACACTTTCAAAGCATCAATTAAATAGTATTTAAAATTTACTTTAATTGAATATAAACTCACTTCTCATGAATGAGTAAATAATTAGTATTAATTTCTCCTACTTTTTAAAATAATATTCAGGTGAACAAAATGGATATCAGACATAGAACCATAAAGTAAAATATTAAATGATATAAATTCATAAATGAATAAAAATGTTTTTTCCTCATATGTGGAGGTTAGCATTTACTGTTTACATACATATACATATATAAACAAGTACACCTGTCGGTTAAGTCTATAAATCTATTAAATAGACTAATACAGGGTAATATTGGTGGTGGCACAAAAAGAATGAAAATGGACAAAATGAAATGAAAAAAAGGATAAGAGACATGGGATCATCAACAAATGAGTAGCAGGGGAGTGTGGGAAATAAGATAAAGAATACTGAAAACATACACTTTTCTCCAATTTGTTTTATTGGAATAGAATAAATGATATGCTAGTTAAAAAATTCAGAAATTTAATTAGGTATATACAAGGAGGAATAGACCATGAAAGACTCATATTTTCCCAAATTTCTTACTATGAATAAAAATTGGCTCTCATAAAAAAGACAACCAATTTTTACACTGACAACCACAATCATCTTGAAATTTGAATGTCATTCCAACCCAATTAACTACTGCTACTGAAATCTAGATTTTTATGGTATTTAAGTCATTATCAAGAATAACTTGGGAAAGTAAAACATATTAGAAGGAAGTAGAGCATAACTGTCAGAATATTAAGAAAAGGTGAGTAAATGGATTGTGTAATTGTTATTTTAATTCTATCAAACTCTGTTAAGTATCAAACTACTGTTGATATAGGCTTACCAAAATTAGTGTTGTTCTTCATTCCAAATTCCTAGCCTGATTCTATTCTCCTCATAGTAACTTCTGTTGTCATTCATCTGTCTTTCAATATCGGAGAGATACCTCTAAATATAACAGAAGACTAAAAGCACTACCTGTGATAGCTTGATCTTCATTCCCAACTAGACTGGACGTGGAATTCCCAGGGGGATATCCCTCTGGGAATGTCTCTGACTGTCTTTCCAGACAGGTTTAACTGATGTAAATGGCATCATGCCTGGGAAACCACACTAATAGGGGAAGGGATACAGTGAGTTAGTCACTAGCATTCACCTTTTTCTTCTTCTCAGCTGAGGATGCCACATAACCAGCCACCAGGGAGTCTCCTCCATAATGGTAAGAAAAAGTCAACTTTTTCTCTTAAGTTGCTTTTTATTAGATATTTTGCCACAAGAAAGAAAAAATATAAAAAGAAGTCTACCGATGACTGACTTCTCACAGTGGAATTTATATCCCAATCACCTTTGGAGGGTGTGTTTGGAGGATGGTTCTTTTACACTAAGTAAATTCAATATTACATGATTCTATACATAGTATTAAGTATATAATTCAAACAATTTTCCTGACTGCAAGATGGCTCTTTTAGTAAAGGCCCTTGCCTCCAAGACTCATGACCATAGTGTCATCCTCAGGTCTCATTGCCCTTACTTGAAAAGCTACACACATTTACCTCTGATATGTCCATGGCTTTATTGACATATAGACTTAAGGTCAGTGCTGTTTTCTGATTTTAATGCCCAAATAGTATTTTTCTCACTAATTTTCTCAGTTCCTAATGACTTTCAGAACCATATCGGAAATTAACATGCTTTATTCACTCACAAAAGCAATTTATTCCTGTAACTAGTAGAAAAGCTTTTACCAGCTCTGTGTGCATGTCAGAGAATCAGGATTTTGTAAATCAGAAAAAAAAGTAAAGGTAAGTGAATATCCACCTTCATGTACTTAGCAGCCCGTTAAATTATTTTTGGATTCCATATTTCACCTCACTTTCAAAATTTATATTACCTCCAAATCCGCAGTACAAACTGACTTTCCTGTCAGGAAATGCCATACAATATACATTACTTGAACGCATCATTAGAGCAATGGCAGATGCATAATTTATTAATGAGTCAATTGTAGACTCCAATAATAGAACACAGTTGTATATAATATACTTGGCTATTTCACAACAATGGGGTTTTCTATCCAAGAGAACAGATGGAATAATTTCCCAGAGAACTAGAACTATTTTTAATAAAATTATCTAAATTCTAGAAAAGGTTGAATAGCACTGATTTTAAAACTCACTATGTCTTATCAGCTGACTGGACCTAACAGGAGAATGCTTTAGAAAGGTGAAAGGGAATAGCAATGAGATGGTGCAGTGAACAAGAGCTTGTACTGCTCTTGCAGGTGACATGACTTCAGTTCTCAGAACCCAGAGTCAGAGTACATAAGAGCCTACAATTCCAGTTCTTGTGCTATGTAATGTTTCTGACCTTAACAGGCACCCACATACAGAAACACACACAATGACACACACATACACACACACACAAACCTAATTTAAGCAGTGAAATAATGTTAGAACACAGCCAAAAGAATGACCCATGGTGAACAATGCCTCGGGGGAACTGTGAGGTTCCAGGGAAGAAAAAAAAAGCAGAGGTTCTTTGGTTTTCAGTTTTCATTTCTGTTCTGTTTTCTTTTCTTTTCTTATTCTTTCATAGATTGCATCCTGCTTCCAGATCTTTCCCCTTCTCATCCCAGCATGCCATCCCCTTTCCCCCAGATCCACTCTTCTTCCATTTCCTTTTAGAAAAGGGCAGGCTTCCCATTGATATCAATAACACATATATAAAGTTACGATAAGGCTAGACATCTCTCATAATACTAAGGCTGGGCTAGGCAACCTAGCAGGAGGGAAAGCTCTTAAAAGCAGGCAAAAGAGTCAGGGACAGTTCCTGTTTCTACTGTTAGGTATCTCACAAGACAAGCTACACAACCATATGAACATGCAGAGGGCCTAGGTCAGACCTGTGCAGACTCCTTTGTTATCAGTTCAGTCTCTGTGAGCAACTATAAGCCCAGGTAGGTTAATTCTGTGTGCTTGTAGGTTTTCTTGTAGTGTCTTTGACCCCTATGATTTCTACAATCCTTTCTCTCCTCTTCCCCAGGATTACCTGAGCTCAACCTAAAGTTTGACTGTGAGTCTGGCAGAGGGCCTTTTATCTCAAATACATTTTCTTCCCTATAATGTTGTTCTTAGACATGATTTTCTGACTCCTTTATTTAAATATTTGTATTCAAATTATAAGGCATGCATTTTTTACTAGATGTTGAAAATAAATACAGAACCAAATCTGGTGAACGGATATATTGGATGTTGCCTGCAGTGAACCCTTATCTGGATATGGGCTTCTGCCTTTCTTTAGTGCTTTCCTAAATGTAATCTATAGTATAATCTAGACAACTGTATTTAAATTGGTCTGTTCTGAGAAAGTTCTTGAAAAGAGTTTCACTGTTAATTATTGTTACGTGCTTACTGGTTTTCATTTACATATTTTTCTGATCATTTTGTTTTTGACTCAAACAATCTCCCTTGGATCATTGTTTTCTTTGTTACATTTGGGTATAAAAGTACATTGAAACTAAATCAAAGTTGTCTCCTGCATTAGTCTGTAGTCTGCACCATTCTTTAAGGATCTCATTCTCAGGTCTCTCAGAAAGGTCTGCATAAATTGACAAAAGTCGATAAAATAAGTCTGTTGTAAGCTCATTTAGAAAGAGACAACAAAGGTGGTCCTAAGGTGTAGTAAGTGATATGAAAATGTGTCTGGTAAGTGGTGTTACATCAATGGCATTTCTGTATGGAAAAATAGCAGTACTATAATTTATATCATAGACAATAGCAATTATACAGTTGTATGATAGATGTAAACATAAGAAAACAAGATATCATGCTATTGGAGATAAGTTTGAAGGGGGGAAATGAATACTTAAATACTGTGACGTTAAGCCATATACATGGAAGGGCAATAAAGATCACTAAAGAGGAACAAAATGTTCCAACCCATGATAATATGGCTGTGTACTTGCAACATTAATTTGCCACATATTTAACACTATAATAAACTAATCTGTCTTGCAGTAAGTTCCATATAAAGTGTAACTGTTTTCATGAACTTTAACTCATGTACCTAACAAAGAAGTCAAGGCCTCTTTATAGACATTTATCAATCGATCCGAAAAGAATATAGAAAGACAATCCAATGAAAGACTATGCTAAAAGTTAGAAAGGGCATTTCACACAGGAAATCTGTCATATGACCAACAAACATGGTATAAACATTACTCCATGTCCACTAAGAAGACAATTAACACATATTAAAGCTACCATTCTATGGCACTGTATAGCCAACAGAGTTGCTAATACCTCAATAAAGGAATCAGGCAGGGTTGTGGATGACATCCATAACAAATGATAACTAGGAAGGTAATAATCAAAATATGCATTGTTGGTGACATTGAAAAATATGGTATCGACCTAAATCCAAACAATTCTCCCTCTAAGCAATTCAAATGTCCACTAATGATATCATGGAAAAATAGAGGATATGGAGAAGAGGCTTATCAATTAAAAGCATTTGCTGTTCTTCCAGAGAAACTGAATTTGATTCCCAGAACTTAAGTAGATCCATTCACAACTGATGTGGGATTACCCTCTGTATACTGTGAATACCATTGTTTAATGAAAGTTTAATTTAAAAAAACAGTCTTAGGCCTTAGGCCTGTAATAGGGTAGAGTAGAGCTAGTCGGGAAAGACTAAACTGAAAACTGGGAGAAGGGAGACAGAGTCAGAGAGAAGCCATGTAGCCCAGGTGGAGACAGATGCACAGCCTTGTGGTGATACACAGATTAATAGAGATGGGTTAACTTAAGATATGAGTTGGCCAGAAATACACTTAAGCTATTGGCCAAACAATATTGCAAATAATATGGTTTCTGAGTGATTATTTTGGAGCTGAGTAAGCAGGAACTAACTAGCGACCCTGTTACAAGACACAATCATCTGTTACTCCAGCTACAGAGAAGTTGACCTGGATTTGTAACCCCAGACCAACTTCTGGCCTTCACATGTGCACACACAAACTGCATAAAAAGACACACATAAACATGGGCAAGAACAATTCCTCAACAGGAAACAACAATCAGGCAAGTCTCAGAAACATTGAAAATTAATTTCATTTTATAAAATAGAAATATGAAAAGTATTATTTAGCAGCAAAATTTTGAACGGTAATCTGGGAAGAAGGATGTTGTCATGTGCAGGGAAGGTTCACTTTGTTTAGCGCTATTTCGAGCTCTTTATTGGCACATTGGTGAGAGGTCTGTGAATGCTTTGTGAAATTTGGACATACTCATGGAATAAAATTAGTAGAAATATTATGAACTTGTTAAAAGATTTTAATCTCATAAGTAACTAGCAGAGCCATCTGTATTTTTTAAATTGTGGGATTTTTGTTAAGAATTAATACAAACATATCACAATTAAAATAAAACACAAAATTTTAGAAAAGCATGACAATAAATATTACATAATTCAACTGTATATTTCAGGTGGGAAGAGACTATCTGAGAAAACAGGGTGTAAGCTCAAATATATTCATTATAATTGATATGTACTTCTTCAAAATTAGGAAATCTTTAAACCAATTATAGGTATGTACAATCAACATTTGAGCAACCTAATTGAATAAGATGACACTTTAAGTGAAAGATGAGAGATTTTCTTTATGGCCTGTATTTAACTTGGATGTTATAATAGCTTCTTTTGTTTGGGTCTGGTTTTGGTCATTTTCAGTAAGAAGTAAATGCATTCTTTTTCTTTTAATGAACTTCATTTTGGAAAAAAGCAATAAAAACAGCAAATATACGGGCTTTGCTATTTGAGAATTTCAGCATATTGAAGTCTTCAGTAATTTTGGGGATACTATGAATCAGCCATTTCTGTCATTTTATTAAGGGCTAAATAGGAAAGTTCTCTATAATTGGGTAATGTACAGTGAATTCTGTTCTGCAAAAGTCAATCAGACAGCTCGTGTCTGGTAAGTGGCATCACTGTGTGACTTTACACCTATCAAATTAAGCTAATTTAAGGCTTGTTTGGGCATGCCACCAAAGATGTTATTACAGCCACACAATTTTTGTCATGAATCAATCCATTGTCTGATTTATTGACACAACTTCTAGAATCACATATTTTTTTTTATCAAATTTCTAATCCAATCCAGTCTAATCAATTTTCTGTCTTAAGGGTTTGAACTTTGGTTACTTTATCTGTAGGTAATATTAGATTTAATTTTCCCCATATATAGCTTGATGTAGGTGGGTTTTCTGTCTATGTGTTACTTTCATTGGTCAAATAAAGAAACTGCCTTGGCCTTT
>LOJH01058887.1:0-11342 GCA_001685095.1 Ellobius talpinus
GAGGAGGTGGAAAATTTTTTTAACAACAATAAAAAAGTGTCTGAAAAAAAAGAAAAGAAAATCACCAGCAAAAATGTTAAAAAAAAACAAAAAAAAAACAAAAAAAACAATTTATTTGACTGATGCATTCATTTCTTTTATCATGTCTTCATTGTCTGAGACTCTCTTTTCCATCTCTGTATTATGCTGGTGAAGTTTGCTTCCATGCCTATTTGAATCTCTAAAGTTTTCATTTCCAGATTTTCTCCAGTTTGGATTCTTTTATTGATTACATTTTCACCTTCAGATTTTGAACTGTTTTATTAATTTCTTTCCACTGTATGTTTGTGTTTTCAAATATTTCCTTAAGAGATTTATTTATTTCATCTTTGAAGACCTCTATTTATATTAATAAAGACTTTTTGAGGTAGTTTTCTTTTGTTGCAGCTATGTTTTCATACTAAGGGCCTGCTGTGGTAGGGTTCCTGAGCTTTAGTGCAGACATACTGCCCTGACTGTAGTTGGTTGTGTTTTCAAACACTGATATTTAGGCATCTGTGATTGGGAGGTTTTCAAATAAATCTAGGTGCTGATATCTGGCATTGTAGTTATTGGATATGTGCTTTGTTCCTTAGATTCTGTTGTCCTTTCTGATTCTTAGGAGAGTGTGGTGGCTGTGTTTTGTCTGACATGAAATTCTAGGATCCTGCTAAGTGTGGCCCCTAGGGGTTCTTGTAAAATGTTTTCCTAGATAGTTGGAGCTGAAATTTAGGAATAGAGATGGGCTGAGGAGGAGGGTTGAGGTAATCCAAGGGAGGCAGCAAAACAGGATATTCTAACAGGATCTGGGTAAGGAGGCTGCTTGTTCATCTGGGCCACCCAGAACCAAAATAACCACACAGAAACTATATTACTTAAATTATTGCTTGGCCTATTAGCTCTAACTTCTTATCAGCTAGCTCTTACATTTTAATTTAACCCATTTCCATTAATCTGTGTCTGGACACATGGCAATGATTTACCTGATAACGTTCCCAGAGTCTGTCTCTGGCCATGGCTTCATGGCTTCTCCCTGATTCATCTTCCTTTCTCCCAGAGTTTAGTTTTTTCCCACCTAGCTCTGTTCCCTTATAGCTCTGCTATAGGCCCAAAGAAGTTCCTTNTTAGCTCTAACTTCTTATCAGCTAGCTCTTACATTTTAATTTAACCCATTTCCATTAATCTGTGTCTGGACACATGGCAATGATTTACCTGATAACGTTCCCAGAGTCTGTCTCTGGCCATGGCTTCATGGCTTCTCCCTGATTCATCTTCCTTTCTCCCAGAGTTTAGTTTTTTCCCACCTAGCTCTGTTCCCTTATAGCTCTGCTATAGGCCCAAAGAAGTTCCTTTATTAACCAATGATATTCACACATATAGAGGGAAATCCCACATCAGGTTCTCTCTGGAATGGGGCAGAAATTGAGGAGAGGCCACAAAAGAAAGTCTTCTACAGAGCTAGGATTGACCCTGGAGATTTGGGCTTGGTAGATCAAAGAGATAGATGAAGAACTGCAGTTAGCCTATTTCCTTCCCTGCCAGCAGGGAAGCTTGCAGGTTCCCAGGGAGTGCCTGCAGGAGCTGAGGAATGGGATAAAAGCAAGGGAGATTAGGAGGGAAAGATCAGCATGGTCCATGGGTATAGGGGCAAGGAGAAAAGGGATGCCTCAGCTGTGGTCTTCTTCATAGCTGAGGTAAAACTGGAGTAACTGGATTTGGAGCAACTCAGGGAGAGAAGATCTGTTCTCTGCTTCCTTGACTTGAGCTGTGAATCAGCTTTTCATGCCAATCTTCCTTAGGACATTTTTCAGGGTCTGATTTCACATGTAACTTCTCACTAAGATGAGATGTTTATGTGTGGGAAAGTTGAATAGAACAGTTCGGAAGAGATTTGTTTTAATCAGACCTGGGTTTTATGTTATTGAGGATGTAGGAAGTAGAGGAAAATACTATTTTACTTTATAGCCCCATGGTACAAATAATGAACAGAATGTCTGCTGTTTCCTTTTTCTCCCAACAACTGCAATTTGTATGTTGGCTGGGCAGAAAAGACTTCCTTTGAAATTTGTAAATCTTTGCAAATTCATCCTGTGCATGTGAGCTGATACAGTTGGAGCCTATTAATAGAGGAATAAACACTGCATATTACTGTATTTTCTTGTCACTACTAAAGGAAAAGGGAATTTATATTGTTTAAATCCTTAAAATCCTTAAAATGTTCTCATTAAAAATTATTTTTTAAATATAAGATTAGTTTTCCTACTTTCTTATATAGGCATATTTTACATAAAATAATTTTAATTCTCAGGCATCCTTAATATATTGTGAATTAAATTTTAACAGCTTTTTTGCAGCTATTGAGATACTTAGGAGTTCCCTATCAACATCGAATTACCCCAGACTACTGTACTTTATGGATTACTGCTTCTATCATATGGCTTTTTCTAATTAGAGATTCATAAATGCATTATTCCTTACAAATTGAAATACATACAGAGTATAAAGATAAAATATTCCAAAGCACTACTTAAAGCACTGATCAAATTAATGTATGATTTATCATAGAGTTCTTTATATGTGTTTTTCAAAAAATATTATGCCATTTTGGTTTATTTATTTGATTTTAAAGTATCCACAACTATAAAAACTTTTGTAATTATAATTTTAATGACTGTCAACGATGTATCTGGTAGCTTCATTACTCTTTATTTTACTATTATACCATTTTAATTTTTCTTAAGAATAATAATGCAAATAATATTCCTGTATGAAAATGTTTTATATCAACTAGAAAAAAATTCAAAAGTTGGATTATTGACTCAAAACTGATAGGTTAGGTAATATTATTGCTAAATATATTTTAAAATATGCCCATTTATTCTCATAGTATTTGTAAGAATTGCTGTTTCATTTCTTCCTAATAATGCTAATTGCTATCTTAGAATAAATGTTTCTGGTGCACTGGGATAATGAGTTAATTGTAGCATTTGCTTGCTATCTAGTCTAGAATCTGTAAACATTTTTAACTCCATTTGTTTGTGCTGAGCCCACAAGTATCATACAGTAGATGGACAGCTGACAGACTTATTGGACTAATCCATGGGAAGGGTATACATACAAACCCACTTGGACTAACCTGTTTTTGCAGAGATATGGGCACAACTGTCTTTCTGATAAGTTACTGTCAATTCTGTAGAAATCTTGTGAAATTTTGACGTTTCTCCCTTCTATTATATCCAAACAGTATATAAACCTGACTTTTCCCATAGGACAACCAGCTACCTTCCCCCTCCACAATGAATCCATGGTGTGAAAAGAATTCACTCAGTCAAGCATTTACTCTCATAGCCAAAATCTACATAAAAGTAGTCCCCCCACAAACTTTCTTTATTGACAGTACTCACTGACAAGAATGGAGCCTCATACTTGAGGTAATGTGTCTGCTCTAACAGCAGACTCAGGAAGGTGTAATCTACTGATCCTTTACTTTAACCTAACAAGCTACTAACATTCTTTATTTACCCTTCTCCTTGGTTTCAACTATCATAAGATCATAGACCAGGAAATTAACTGTTATAAAGAAAAAGGCCTGAGTCACTAAAACTAACTTCAGAGAGAAAAATTCTCACTTGGGCACCCTTCTGGAGTCAAAAGGAATGTCCCCAGAAGAGATTCCTTTTAATTCAAATCAAGTCAGCAAGTTAGTTCCCAGACACAGGGGAACTTCACAGCCGCCCTCTGGAACATAAGGTGCCTCCTTGCCAGATTGACCAGATTTTGTAGCTTTGTGAAAATACATGCAAGATACTATTGTTACCGCCTATTTGTTATTATTTTAAGGTATGAAAATTACCTGTGATATTTTCTGAGAAATTGTTTCCATTCTTATTTTAATAGCTACTAGTGTAAGAAAAAAGAAACAGTCACAAATGCTTCATTTTTAAAACTGTAATCCTCCTTTTTCTTTATGTCTTCAAAATATTCAGTAAAAACAAGGAGAATAATCATGTGGATTTGTTGTAATTAGATTCAATGAATAAAGTCCAAATGAATAATGGCTTGAAAAAATGTCATTGTAATTACTACATTTTGGATCCAAAAGGTATCCCCATTGGCTCCAGCTTAGCATTAAATAGTGGGATCTTTTACAGTCGTAGCCCAATTGAAGGTCTTGGGTTATGTGGGATGTGCCCCCCTCCCTGGTGGCTTATGAAACTTTCATCTCTCTTTTCTGGCCAAGGATTAAATAGGTTTTTTTTTCCATGTTCTCCCTGCCCTTCTCTGCTGCTGCATACCAAGCCTTAAAGCAGCAATGCCTAGCGATCAGGGCTTCAAACTCCTAAAACTGTGAGAAAATATCTTTTCCTCTTTTTAAGTTGATTATCTCAGTTATTTGTTATAGTGGCAGCAAGCAATGACACACGATTTTTCCAATCTGCTTTTTATGTTTATATATGAGGTATTTACAAGCATCTGCTCAGCAAGTTTTATGCCATCTTAAAATTAAACAAAGTGAAAGGAGCAACGGCAAATTGAGGTATGCATGTCAGTCTCTGGACACACGGATGAGCCATGGACAGAGACTTTTGTGGAAATAGAACTAGATGGATAACTGTTTTCTTTTTAAGACCAAAATTCTGATTACAACTGTAAATCATGCATTGAATAGTAAATAAATGAAAAGAAACTGTTAAACACCTTCCGATGAACTACTGTTAAACAGACTACCAGCATTTACTTAGTAGTGTGTTCATATCTTCTATGATTTTTATTGTTTTTCCCATTTCCTCATCTATTGACTATTAAAATTCACCAATTGCCACTGTACAGTTTTACATTTCTGTTTTCAGTTTTTGCTTTGGTTGTTTTTTGTTGNATAGACCAGGTTAGCCTCAAACTCACCTGCCTCTGACTCTTGAATATTGGGATTAAAGGCATGCACTATCACTTCCTGACCTACGTTTCTCTTTTTAATTCTATAATTTTTCCATCACATGCTTGCAGTTCTGTTATTAGTATTCATATTAGACAGCTGACTATTGAGGTTCACCTGCGAGTGTTCATGTTTTGTACTTAGTTTGCTGTTCTATAAACTACTATGGCAGAAGGGAAAAGCTTGTTAAACAATGTTTGTTATCTAGGAATATGAATATCAGGAATATGGGAGTAGCACGAGTGAGTCTTCCTTTGTAATCAGTATATTTGATAAGTCGATAAGGATTGCAGCTCTCGACTTGACAAAATGGGTTCCCATAAAGATCAAGTGGTTGTTAGGAAGATCAGCCCTTTGTTAATTGTTGGACTGAGAGTGCTAATTCTTCTGGGGCTGATGGTTTGAAACCACCCTTGATTCCTAGTCTTGTGAACCTCTGCAAGACAAAAGCATGCAAACCATGCAAACAGAGAAGAGCAGAGAAGCAGCCATAAAATAGAAATCAGCAATTTACTCATGAAAACAAAATCTCATTACTGTGGCCTGTTCTATTAGTTAGAAGTCCCTCAGAATGGCTTTTTTATGCTGATTCGGAGGACATTAAAAAAGATTTCAATTCTGAGATGCAGAAATCATTGCAAGGATGGTTCAAGAGAAAGCAACTACCTGATGACCTAATATTTTATCTTTTATCTCTCTGTCTTTAATAACGATTTGGTTTTGAATTATATTTTATCTACTGATAACATAATCATTGTTTCTTTTCCATTCACTTTTCACATAGTTAAATTTATATTTAAAGTGTGAATTCTGCACAAAACATATAAATATAATCCGCCATTTATTCTTTCTTGTAATTTCTGTTATTTGTAATGTTTATTTCATCATTTTAATATATTTAATAAAGAATCAAACTCAATACACAATGTGTTTGTTATTTTGTACCTTTGAAACTCCTCTATAGTTAATATCCTGTCAGTGTTCACTAAAATTCTCTTCCAGTGTTATCTTTCCCACAAAATTTCACTAATGTATTTTGATAATCACAACTTGTTTAGTTCTTCCAAAAGAAGAAAAAATGAAAAGACAAAAGCTGTGGCTAAATTCAAAACAGAGGTGAGAAAGCACAGATGTCTCATTATTTCTGCTTGTGATTGATTATACAGTATTTAAATATCATAAATATTGCTACTCGAGAAATTCAGATAACTGGCCATTTGAGGGGAATGTTTCAAGAAATGGAAAATAATATGATTTCACTAGTTATCAGTCAACATAAATATGTAAGTTGTGCTCTAAATATTATAATAGATAAAGATTTATTAATGTTTAATAACTTGCAATCTTTTTTGATTTTATGTTAATTTTGAGGCATATGATTCAAGTTTTAAAACTTGTGGAATAAACATATCAAAAAGCAGTAAATGAGATTATAGAAGCAAAACTATGAAGCAAGTCCTGAGTTAAATGCTTAAAGGTGAAACTGACACTTCTGCTGCAGAATTAGGGCTTCTGTTTCCTTGACATTGTAGCTTGAAAAAAGAAAAAAAATGAATATGTGGCGTGCTTGGGCAGAAGATACCCTCAAATTGCGGATTGTAACAGAACCCCCTTTATTTACATTTTCTTTCAATTTATCTCTAACTGAAGAACTAGTTTCTGAGGAAGGCAGAACCCTCACCATTCTGAATTTCTTTGATGTAACATCTTGAGATGTTTTCCTTGGGCAAAATCATTGAACATAAAGTTGGTCAATTCACAGAATGTCCCTATGTCTAGACTCCCAAACTGCATCATAGAGAGCAACAAAATTACACAAGCCATGCTTGAACCTCCTCCATAATGATTCAGAGAAATTAAAGATAGTCAAAACCAGTGATGTACTAGATAAGACATTTTCTTTGTAAGTAATGCTTGTTTTCATGTAGTTCTTAAGTATATGTATGTTGACTTTTCAGTCTTATCTTTGCAGTTCTTATCTTTCCCTATCTACAGTTTTTTTTTCCTTTTCAAAGTAAGAACACAGGATCTTTCTCATGCTGTGTCTGACTATGCATCTCAGAATGTGTGGGCACATGGCTATCAAGGGAAGTGTGTCTTCAGCTGACTGCTCCTTCCCCACCTAGTACAGAAAGGAGCCAGGAAGTGATGGCAGAGAGTGGATTCTCTCTTTTAATGAGCAAGCTTCAGCCTGGGCTCACTGGGACACGGGATTTTTTAAATCAGGGTCCCCTGGAATTTTTGTGTAAACAGCAGTCTGATTTCTCGCCATTCTGGTACACTTAGCTTTCCTTTGCTGTATGCTCCCCAAGCAGAGGCAAATAGACGTGGAGGAAAGTTTTGCATAGAATGAGCCCACATTGATTTAGGCATTAGGCATAGCCACCCCTCCTGACTAGGTAGAAGTCCAGGAGGAACGGAGTAGGGGAGATGCAAAGGTATAGAGTTTGGGACCCTGGGTTTGAGTTCAGGGGCGGGGAGAACAAGGGGTCAGCAAGAGTATTGTTCCAAGACCCACAAATACATTAGGATTTTTCTTCCTCCATCAGTCGCCTAAGCCCCAATGAGGTCATAGCGATGAGAGAGAATCAGATCAAGAGGACAACGAGGGAGGGAAAAAAAGACGGAAAGAGGCCATCAGACAAGGTCGCTTTTTCTAGCCACAAGCAAGTGCTAGAAATGTGGTGCTGAGTATCATCCACCTGCTCTGCCTGGAGACCTAGGAATTCACAGAAGCACTTTGCGCTGCCAGGAAAACAAAGAAGAGGAGGCGAGAGGACTGGCGGAGAGGGATTGTGAGCAGTCCCTTTATCTTTAGGAAGCAAAGCTCGCTTCCTCCGCTGGGAAACAGAAGGAAGCCTGAGAGGTGCCGGGAGCTCCTGGGAGCCGAGAACCCAGATGCAGCAGAACTCTGGACAGCGCCTCGAGAGCAGCCTGGGTTTACATTCCGTGTGGGCTCTCCAGAGCCCGGCTCCCCAGTGTTGGCTTCTGGACTCGCACCGATCGCCAGCAGTTGCTCTGTGAACGTACCAGGGGTTGGAGCAGCTCTTTCTGGCCTGGCCGCAAAAACGATTTTCTGGCTCTGGAAATCCAGACCTTGTGGTTTCGGTGGTGAAGAGAGAAAAGTTTGAAGATTTGGACTGTGGTAGGGGGTGGAAGGGACTAAGGAGGACTTTGGAAGAAAGAAAGTGGATGATTGGCTTCCTTCTCTGAGCTGGAAGGAATGATGACCCAAGGAGGATGTGCACCAGCAGCCAGATCATTGGGAGCCTCTTAGTGCTCTCTGTGCTGGAGATAGGGCTGGGAGTGTCCAGCGTCGCCGTGGGGGCAGTCAGCTTCAGCCTGGCCCTCCGAGAGCAGACGCCGCAGCTTGGAGACTCGTCCCCGGTATGGAGCGGGGTGTGTGTACGTTGAGCCATTTCACTCTCTCTTTACCTCTTTTTGGGATGGTCAGTGTGCGTGCCTTAGTCACTGTCTCCTGGGGAATCAAAATTATAATTCTCCTCTGAGTGTAGGTTCTCATTGACAAGCTCGACAGATTTACGTAGTCATTTCTATGTGTTGGGGAAGCTTATTTCCTCTTACCCGGGCTTAAGTCCCAATTGAATGGCTGGCTTTAAACCTGCGTGGAGGGTCAGTTTCCACTGGCTCATTCTGCAAAAGACTGACTAGTGTTAATCATTACAAGGTCACACCTGCTAAGGGCAAACTCACTTGTCGTTTATATCTTTTACTGAAAATATTACATCATTTTATTGTACCAAGAGCAAGCAGGGGTACTTATCTGTTTACCTGTGGGTAGTATAATCAAGGTGCACTGATTCAGCAGTGATATGACCAAAGGTAAAAGACAGATGAGACTTTAGAAGATGTGAGAAGGGGTGAGCATCATTCTTGAAAGCTCTGTTTTGAATTTGCCTTGCTACCTTTCTGATATTCACCTCTGAATAGTCTGTTGTTCTGGGCCATCAGTTATACAAAGGTAAGGGATGTAATGCCATTCTAATTGTAGAGTAATTTACTTTAAAAAGTGCCTACTTGTTCAGAAAATAATGTCATTTTCTTCAGGCCAGGGCATACGTAAAAGTATCTTCTTTGGTCATATAGAATAAATTATAAGGAAGCAGATCCTTTGCTGCCACCAACAATTAATAAAGTAACTACCTGATCATGAAAAAAAGCCACCTCTCTTTGTCCATGCTTGCCCCCTCTGTCTGTCTGTCTTTCCCTGTCATGTGTGTTTGTGTGTGTGTGCATGTCCCATCCCTCTTCTTTTCCTCCTTCTTGCTCCTCAGATCTACCATTCCCATCTATGTCTCTAGCTCGATTGTATTTTCTGCATAACTCACTAGGAGGCAATTCTGTTGTCAACAATCCATACTGTGTTTAACAATAATAATTTCAACACTGAATTACTAAGAGAAAGACCATTAAGGAATTTAAGAAAATACACTCAGAAAAATAAAAAGAAAATCCATTCAAAAGTCATTCATAAAAAATTATTAACATTTTTACTAGACAACTGTCGAAATAAAGTGCAATGCCAACATGCAAAGAAAGAGGGAGAAATTTGATCTCCTGATGACTCAGGAAGAAAAGCTTCATATACACAAGTGCCTTCCCATTGCTTAAACATGAGAAATTGAGTGAATTGAAGTAAACTGTCTCTAAATAATATATTAAAATTATTTTATCTTTAATATTTTTAGGTAACTGTTAGCTTGTTATTTTGAAAACATAGTTAACATTTACTCTTTCCAAAACAGGATATTATATGAATGAGCTAATATATGCCATATGAAATAAGACTTTTGAATTGGCTCAGAGAAAAGAAAAGTCATTTATATTGATAGAGTCATTATTATGAACAATTAATTATACTTTAGTTTTTTACAGTAAGCACAATTCACCAAAATTCCTGGAAGAATAGTTTTGAATACTATACTATGGTTCAGTAAAAATCAAATTTTCAGCAAAAATCAACTGAATGAATTATTTTGAAACTAAAATGTTCAAACAGTTACTCAGTTTTTTTAAGTTCAAAAAAGGCAAAAATATAAATGTGTATAGAAATAAATTCCCAGTAGGAATTATCATGGTTTTCAAGTTATAAATTTGCTAATCATATAATTGAAATGGTTTCAAATTCTTTTGTGATATATTTTGGACTATCTTTATTTCTTCTCTGGTAAATAAATATAACCAATATTATAGAGAGCTCAGTTTTTTTGAGAAGCATTTTATTACTTACTAAGAAGCTATAAAACATGAGTGAGAATACAGTCTTCAAAGGGCATCACCTGACAAAGGAAATAAAATGGATATATCACTAGCACTGGCAGAAGTAAGAAGAAACCAAGGTACCTCAGAGAGAGATGGGGTAAAAAAGGAAAAGAAAAGTTGGCAAGGACAGTGAAATACTCATGGAAGTACTAATGACATTTAAAGTTTCCTGGAGCTGATCTGATTTCAGTATGTCAAAGCATAACATACTCATGAGGTAAGGTCTTAAGGCAAACTAACTGGATGCAAATCCCAGAACTACCATTATGTAGTTGGGTGACTAACAAGTTTCCTCAAGCCAAAATAAGAGGGTTGGCACATAAATCAATTAATATTGAGCAATCTTTTAGAAAAGTGCATATCATAAGCATGAAGTAAATGTGAACAACTATGCCTGGATACCCTAGATTGCAGAGGTAGGTATAAGAACTGAGAAACCCTTGAACAACATGGATTGAGGCAATGAACTAGGATGGAATATGATTTAAAAACTCACTGGCTTTTCATAAGGTTTAGGTGTATGAAAAGAAGATAAAAATAAGAAAATTGATAGTGGCAAGACCATGACATGCTGTGTGCCAGGCTGAAGCAATAGATTTTATCATGCTTCTCATAATCATCATCATAATAGCATTTCTTACATCACAAAGAGACTCTAGGAAGATAGAGGGGAACTCAATATAAAAATCATTAATTTCTCTGGGAATTTATAAATTAAAAGTCTGTATTTTTATAAATATGAAAGAGACCCAAAATAATTAACCTGTCAGAATGTAGTCTAAATAATTCTGTGTTTTGATTAGTGTATGAAGTTTGAATTCAAAATATTAATATCATTATTACAGATTTCTGAATTAAATTTACAATCTGTGGGAATAAAGGTTGCAGTGTGGAGGATTATTTTTATAGAGAGAGACTGAAATCATATGTAGTATATGGATGTTTTCGGAAACTAAATAATTATTTGGCCTCAAATATACTAAGTTTTTTTAATTTTTTAAATTTATTTATTAAAAATGTCCACCTCCTCCTCTCCTCCCATTTCCCTTTCACTCTCCCCCCTCCCCTTCCCCTCCCTCTCCAGTCCAAAGAGCAGTCAGGGTGCCCT
>LOJH01058888.1:0-11342 GCA_001685095.1 Ellobius talpinus
TGGCTCGGCGCGCAGAGCACCGCTTAATTTTTTTTCCCTCTTCACTCCAGCCCTCTCTGATCTGGGCGGCGGTGTCGGCGGCAGGGGGATGGGGGCTCCACGCGGAGAAAAGGAGTGACGATCGAGGAAGATTATTGTTCTTTTTAAAGGATGCCTTCGCTTCCTCCTAATGAGTCTTCTGTGAGCCTTCTTACTAGAGACTGTGAACCGGAGTGAGGGATGTAAAGAGAGAAAGAAAGCCGCCAGGAGCTTCAGCCAGCGGGGGAGACCCTCCTCTCGTTGGAGGGGAGGGGGATTTCCAGCGACACATCACTGACGAAAGGACCTTTGCAGGAAAGGAGCCCTCCGAGGGAGCGGGGACTCCCACCTCCCTTTGTGGCACAAGAGCCAGAACTGCTGGCCGAGTGGAGCGAGGGTCTGTGGGAGCTAGGTAAGTGGCCCGGGCATTGCTGCTCCCCAAGAGCTCTGCTTTAGAGATGCTTCGCCTTGACAGCCTAGCCAGACTTGAGTTGCTAAAGGAACTGGAAACTGCCGTATGGCTCCTAGTGGGCTTACATACAAAACTGACTGGATTGTTAGCCCTGACTGGTTATTAACGCAAGGCTTCTTCATGGTGGAGAAGACAGGCAAGTGTGAGCCCCTGACAAGCCTGTCTTGACCAAAAGGATAAGAACTGTTATAGGTAGGAGAGGATCCCCTGTTGCCTTCTGTTCCTGTCCCTTTGTTGGTAAATGCACACTCGCGCACTTACACGCACTTGTCGGACTAGACTTGGGGAGTGTGATTATCTCCGTTGTGTGCACCATCCTCAGAACACAGAGACCTGCATGTCTATTATTCCTCAATGGTGAGCGGTCTTGGTTCCCAGGAGCTAACTAGAACAGGTCTCTAAGGAAAGCGCTCCAAGGCTGTTTCCAAGACGCTCTGCCAAGGGGACTTGGGAATGTAGTTGACCTGAGTGGCACCGAAAGATACCCACCATTTGCCTCATCGTCCGCTTTTGACCCTAGTCAAGATAGTATCCTGCCATCCATTTTCTCTGATAGGAGCATTCATTTGTATCCATTCATAAAAAGTATCAATGTGCAATGTGCATAAACATGCCATTTATACCACATTTATGACTGCACAAGTGTTTTAGCAGTAAAGAGTAACACAGATAAGACTAAATACTGGGAGATTCTAATGTACCGGCGGGCATTGGGATAATTGCATGCAGGTTCAACACTCCATGTAATCAAGTCATAATGTTAATATTTTAAATAGCACTTCACATTTTTAGTTTTTCATATTGATTGGTTTGGGGGTTTGTTGACAATCTGATATTTTTCGAGCCCATCCCAAAAGAGAAGTAAATATTTTTGCTGTTATTGTTTTTAAATGCCTAGCATTGTGTGGGACAGACACCTCTTGGTTATTTTATCAGTGATAGCACATTGCATAGACTCAGCAAATAATAGACTGTGGTCAAATGTCTGAAGTCCTACCTGCCACTACTGAATGACTCACAGGAAAGAATCTGAAAAAAGAGTAACGTGTTAAAGTTGTTCATATCATAAAGTTGTTTCTATTTCACTCTAGAGTGCATCAATAAATATAAAATTGTCCCCCACTTATCTTTTAATATGTGACTAAAACAGATAGATATCTAGACTACAGAGTTCTTTGTTATTAAATTAACTAGAACTTCAGTAGTTTGGCCCATTATGCTTGGAACTGTGTATTTTTTAGTTTTGCTGCTTTGGGTGTTGTTCTTAGTGTATGGCTTATTGGGTGGTTTCAAAGACTCTGAAAATACTGAAGGTCCAGAATGAGAATAAGTGCCAATGGGCCAGGCCACTTCAAAGCATTTATATGCACCCACAAAGTCAAGCCTGTGGTCTGCTCCTTCGTGGACTGCCATCCTTTGCAGAGCTGTTGTTGATCACAAGCAGGATTCTGTCTTACACACTCTTCTTTCTCTGGCACAACTCAGGCTTTGGAGAAAGGAACGAAGCACTTGGCAGTTCTCCTTGCTTGCTTTCTCCTTCAGCCTTCACCTTCTCTTTGAAGCTTGGTGTCTGTCCCCAAGTCTCCCTCTTACACCAACCCCTACACTCAGGTTACAGAAACGACTCTACCGCCTGCCATTTGGCGTTTTCCTCTTCATCCTGGGTTCCCAACCTCTTGCTTCCCCCTTTCCTGAAGAGAACCAATCTGTGCACCACTTGAAAGTGTTTCCAAATCTGCTTTCACCCCTCACCCACAGTTAGTTCTCCAAGCATGTTTGTTTACCGGCCATGCAGAATGGCTGGGAGAAATGATCACCCTATCAATGCTTTTGATTTTGTGTTTAAAGCATCCTTGCTGATGCCACGAGGGAATGGGTGCTTAGCCTGCCCTTCTAAGATGTTCAAGAATGAGATTGCTAGACAAAATGAAATTGCAAGATGTGGTTTCAATCACATTTCTTGGCAGCTTAACGGCATATCTGATCAGATTTTTGCTAGGCTTGTCTGAATGCTTAAAAATGTCTAAGTCTGTGGAGCACTGAAAAGTAGTTTGTTTCTTGAGGGAAAAATGTGTGGCTTTTTGAACTGCTGTTGTAGAGAGATCACTGCACAATCTACATCTTATAGAAGTAGATCATATTCCTGGCAACCTAGGAAGCAAGCGAAAATATATTTCATTTCATCCCAGCGCATGGTTTTTCTTTGATTAATTCCTTGAAATTTACTATCTCTTATAGACTAGTTACTAGGGAAATTTCCTACATTGATAGGAAATTTTCCCATGTGTATTCTAAGGTAGACAGATAAGGTTAAGATATTCTGTTTATTTCAGAATACTGTTTAGGGTTTTCTTAGATTCATGTAGTCATCAAGTGGGATTTGCATAAAAGCATGATACCTGCTAATATCACAAGGCATTCCGAGGCAGGCAAAGCATGAATGGATTGCATGTGAGATCTTTGAAGTTCAAGAGTATTTTTAAGGTAAGAATTTATGGTCATGTCACTCCCAGGGTGATAAAATGAACTCTATAGAGTAGAGTAATTTGGAGACTTTTAAAGTCATGTACCACAAGTGTCTTAACAGTCTAGATCTGTAGCCCATTCTTATTTATTGCTTATTTTCTCCCTTCTGTCATATATTAAAGTGTAGTTTAATTCATTATCAAAGTGTAGTTTCTAAGGAAGAAAGTCAAATTTGTCAGAAAAGGGTTTCCTTGACCTGTGTGAGGCAAACCCTGCAGTAGCCTCTTTAAAATGCCTTTCCCACAGGCTGACTTGAATCTGCTTTTACTCTGCAATTTAATATCATAAAGAGGTTAGCTAACTTGTTCATTAATTGGTATAATACTTATTATGCATCAGAAGAATCCTGGTCCAGAATGGAACACATGCCAGATGCTTGGAAGACAGTACCCGTCCTGGGTTTTACAAAATTTCTGCAGTCTTAGTTGAGGAATCTCAGTTTCAGATCAAAATGGAAGATTTCTTGCATGCAGAACCACATTTCACAATTTCATACTTAATAAGCTAATCAAAGCAAACTCATGAATGAGATCATGAAAATTGGTCACAGGCTATGAATTTAGGACTTCTCAGAAAACCCTATCATTAACAACACTAAAAGTTTGCTAAATGTTTAATTTTAGACTTAGAGTACATGAGAATAGTTCAGAATATTCGTTTTGTCTTCTTTAAACAAATAAAATGATCGCAACAACCCACACTTAGTTGAGCCAGGTGCTGTTTTAAGCATAATGCAAAAACTTCTTTATTCTTACCCTCACCTTATTAGGAAACCATAAGGAATGCCCTTCATACACAGACATGAAATCTAATATTCATAGGTATTCCTTAACCAGAGCCACGCAGGAAGGAAATGGAGGAGTCACTTTAAACCCGTATTTTGGGTTCAGGAACACTGTGACCCACTTTGCTATTAGGGACTGTTGAGAAGGATGACCCTCGACAGAATTAGGAAGCATGTTCTCACTTCTTCTAGATTCTCTGCATTCTCTCTACAGAGGGCATGGTTCTATGGATAAAGGGAAGCCTGGGAAAGACCAAATGGAGGGGTATTTTGTTTTGTTTTCATTTAAGAGCAACCTATCCAACCCCTCCACCTGCCCCCCCGCCATCCCCCTACATAAATGCTAACTGTGAATCTGAAAGGAGGAAGTAGTTCAGTTTTAGGCTGACTTTCAAATGGTGGCAACAGGTTGGGATGGCAAGTGTTGGGGTGGGGGTGGGCAGGAGAGTTGGGGGTGGAAGACAGCTAACGTACTAGACAGCACTAGGCTGAGAGTGACCCTTGATTTGGGGTTGGGCAGTGGCTGTATTCCCAGAACGTACAGAAGATGCAGCGTGGTGGCTCAGGCCTGCAATCCTAAAGCTGATGAGGCCAGGATGGAGGGTTTCTGTCCACACAGCCTAACTCACTTAGCCTGTCTCAAAGGAAAAGAGCAGCCTTCCCAAGGAGCAACGCCAAAGCTGTCTTCCGGCCTCTGCATGTATACTCGTACACACATGACACACATATAGTAAAAAATACACATACAGAAAGCTGTCTAACACAGGTGACCTGTCTGAGGAGCTGCTCCTAGGAGTCAAATTTTATATCTAAGTTCTGTGAATTATTTTCAATAAAACATAGCATTACAGTATTAGCATTATAATATTTTTAAAATTCCATTAATTCATTTATCGTTTGAAAGAAAATTGTTTGAAAATATAGTAGTCATTTATCAGTGTCCCCAGCTTTTACTTTGCAAAATATAAACCCAATATTTAATGGAAATTGAAGCATAGTCTCCTAATAGATTCTTTCTAGTATATCCTTAGAATGCTTCTGTTTTATTGCATAGCTAATAACTATAATTGTGGAAGCATAAGCAAAAAAATCTTACTTTGAAATATTTGTCAAGAGCACTTAAATAATATTTGAAGCAAAGTTCTTTCTAAGTAGCCACTGCTTCTGTTTATGTAGAAAATACCATCTGGCTCAAATTTGAAAGATAAAATGATTAAATATTGTTTGCAAGATGTCATTGAATCAAATATTTGGATTCATCTTCATGAGTGATTGACATTTTATTTTTTCACACAGATGTGTCTCATAGGCTGGGTGACATAATACATGCAGTTGTCTCTCAAACTACAATTGGCTTGTCATATAAAAATTCACTTAAAAACTTACATTTCCCCATAAAAGACAGTCTTAAGTGATGTTCAGGTCATCAGACAAAATTAACAAAGTCTTTTAAATCAATAAAATACTTGAAGTACAGTACCATTAGTAGTAAAATCCATGACCATTATCTCTGGTAGTGTTCCCAGGGAAGGGCTGGTTTAAATAATGTGTATTGATCTCTCCTTATGCGATGTCCTGGGGATGCAGAGGTGGATGCAGTCCTGTGCAGGCCCACAAGAAGGAGGGAGGCTGGAGAGAGTTGTGCAGGAGGAACTCTGAGCAGAAAGAAGGCTTTCTTAGATTGGTCTGGGCAGGGCATTGACTTGCAAGCCCATTCTGAGAGCAACGCCTTTAGGATTGGCACCTGATATTTCATCCCGAAAGATCCCCCAGGTTTCTCCTCTGCACCAAGTCCTGGGTGAACGAGTGTAAGACATCATGCATTCTTAGTCCAGAGGCAGAGATATAAATCTCCACAACATACCATAAATGATCTTGGTGGGTGGTGTGACAATCCAGCTGAGTGGCTGGATCACAGAAGAATCCCCCGGTAAGAAAATACAGTTTATTTTAATTCCTCCATATATTTAAAGCCATGATTCTGTCCTTAGTTAGATCAAGTTCCTCCTCTTTCACAGGCAGTATTTTGCAATACCCCCTTTGCTATCCTGAAATGATATATATGCACAATATAACTTGACTACATGTATATTTTAAACTAGTGTAATTTGTTATAGAAAATACAAATAAAAGGAAAATATCTTTATGGAAAAATATCTTTAGGTAAAAGTGGCAATGTGTATGTGTTCAGATCCAGTTGGACAGAAAATAGAATGAAATAGAGCTACTGAAAATGGAGGGGATTGGAAGAAAAGAGATGTCGAAATAAAATAACTTTGAATACGAACGTAATATTCTCTTGGATAGTGATAACACTTGTATATTTGCTATTTTAGAGCAACAGGGACATAACATTTGCCAACTGACAACTGCACACTGTAAACAGATGTGGGTGTGTGTAGTAGTGAACCAGTTAACATGAACAGTGTTACATGGGGTGACACAGTTTTCCAAAGTGGTGAACAAATCTTGGTGATGTTGCAAATGTGGTAGCTACATTCCTAGAAAATGCCTCTGTAAAATTATACTGTGCGATATAGGATTGGTATCCAGTGACATAATGAACAGGGCTTTGTTCATTCATGTAGATGTCCAAAGAGATACATGGACATTTGCAGGACAGAACACAGAGTTTCTGCACATATGGCCAGGGTTCTTGCATCCCTGGGACTGGTTAGCTTTACATAACTCCCCCAAAGGGACTGCATCCTGCTTTTCAGATGCACTAGTTGTCCTTATATTTTCCCGTTAGAGGAAGCTACTGAGGTTAGAATGTATGGCTGACTGATCTAAAAAGGTGAAATTCTTAAGCTTTTTATTTTATTGTTTAAAGCCTTTTTATTAGTTTGAGAATTTCATGCAACGTATCTTTATCGTATTCACCTCCTCCCATAGTTCCTCCCAGATCCACCCCCTTTTCTTAACCATAATACTCCATCTTCTGCTTCCCTTAACCCACTAAGTCCAATTTTTGCTGTTGTTATACTGATGGGTTCATGGCCATATGCTCGAGTGTGATTTGACCCACCAGGTTGACATACCTTACCATTTATTCCTTTCCCAGCAGCTATCAACTCTTCAGAGTGGCGTGGGAATCCATGCTTACCTCTCCTCTCCGTGCTGGAATTATTCTCTGGCTTGAGTTTATGCAGGACAATGGCCTGCTTTTAATCCTCTGACTTCATATTTGCAGCTGTCCTGTTGTGTCTGGAAGATACTGTTTCTGTAGTCATCCACTGCCTCTGGCTCTTACAATCTTCCTTCTGCCTCTTCTGATGTGTGTCCCGAGGCTTGGAAGGGTGGCAAGGTGATACACATGTGTCCCTTAAAGCTGAGCACTTCATCCACTCTCAGTTGTGGGTCTCTGCTCCTTGACCAATTGCAGGGTCTCTGAGTTAATTATCTTCTGTGGAAGAGGAGCTGCTCTGGTGAGAGTGGAGAGATACACTGGTCTATGAGTAATAAGTCATCAGGATTCTCAAGCTTTTTGGCAAGAAGGTGAGTTTAGTGATTGGCTAAATAATAAGCAAAGTTGACAACAGAAAGATCAAACCATGGAGTTTTTGCTAAGCCCCTGAGATATCCCAATGGTGGGAACAATGTGTAAGGCTCACTGGTGGGGCTGCTCCCATCGGAGCTCTCAGAGCTCCATTTCCCGCGTGGGCGTGTCAGACATGCTTTCCCAGATGAAGTGACATCCAAGCTCATTTTTAAAAGATGAGTAAGCATTCCCCGGGTGGAGAAGGAGGCAGAGGGACCAGCATTTGCTAAGCATTGTCAGGAAAAGAGCTAGGCTGGTGATTGGCTCAGGGCTGGCAGCTCTATCTAGGAAGGTGATATCAGAGGAGGATGAAGAAAATGAAGACAGGATTATACATCAGGGTGTTATATGGCATCCTAAAACATTTGGATTTTGTCCCATGGGACAGGCTATTAGGATCGTGAGAAATTACAAACAGAAGCGACACGTTTCCCTTCATGTTTCAGAGGCAATCTCTACACTGGAATTTTGAGGTGGTTGAATTATGAGAGATAAGATTGGCTCCTGGGAGACGAATAGGCTCTTGTGGAATACAGGCAGGATAAGATCAAGAATCTGCTTTAAACAAGGGTGGGAAGAGGGGAAGATGTTGATTTCTTTTTTTCTTTTGGGTCAGCTTTGAATTTCTTTGACTGTGAAATTTCCTCAAAACCATCTTTAGTCATGTCTGTATGTTCTTTCTGTTCTCCCACTGACCACAATGAGCATCATTTCTTTTGTATATTCCTTGAACTTGCTTTGTTTCTTTTCTCATGTCTCAAATACACAAATCTCAAGTGATTACTGCCCTAGTTAAGGTTACTCTTGATGTGATGAAACACCATGGCTAAAAGCAACTTGGGGAGGAAAGGGTTTATTTGACTTAGACTTCCACATCAGAGTTCATCATTACAGGAGGTAAGGACAGGAACTCAAGCAAAACAGGAACCTGGAAGCAGGAGCTGATGCAGAGAACATGGAGAGGTGCTGCTTCTTGGCTTACTTACCATGGCTTGCTCAGTCTGTTTTCTTTTAGAACCCAGGACCACCAGTCCAGAGGTAGTCATACCTACAATGGGATGGTCCCTTCCACATCAATCACTAATTAAGAGTTTGCTCTACAGGCTTCCTGACAGCCCAATCTTATGGAGGCATTTTCTCCATTGAGCCTCTGTCCTCTCCTGTGACTCTAGCCTGTGGCAAGTTGACATAAAACTAGTCAGCACAGGTACCTTTGGAATCAACACCAACATAGGCTTGGGTGGTTAGGGAACTGCATTAATGAGATGTTTGCTGACAGGCTGTTATTTTATTCCAATTTTGTATCTGTTGAGACTTTTTTTGTTACTGAGTATGTGGTCAATTTTAGAGAAGGTTCCATGAGGTTCTGAGAAGAAGCCATATTCTTTTATGTTTGGGTGGAATATTCTATAGTTGTTTGTTAACCATTTGAGTCATAACATCTGTTAGTTCCCTTATTTCTCTGTTAATTTCCTGTCTGGCAGACCTGTCCATTGGTGAGAGTGGGGTGTTGAGTCTCCCACTCTTAGTGTGTGGAGTTTGATTTGTGATTTTAACTTGAGTAATGTTTCTTTTACATATGTGGGTACCCTTGTATTTGGGGCATAGATGTTCAGAATTGAGACTTCAATTTGATTGGTTTTTCCTGTGATGTGTAAGAAGTGTTCTCTGTCTCTCTTGGTTGATTTTAATTTGAAATGAATTTTGTTAGATATTAAGATAGCTATACCTGCTTGTTTCTTAGGTCCATTTGATTGGAAAATTTTTTCCCAACCCTTTACTCTGAGGTAATGTCTGTCTTTGAGGTTGAGGTATGTTTCTTGTATGCAGCAGAAGGATGGATCCTGTTTTTGTACCCACTCTGTTAGCCTGTGTCTTTTTATAGGTGAATTGAGTCCATAAGGGATATTAATGATCAGCGATTGTTAATTCTTTCTATTTTTTGATGGTAGTGTGTGTGTTTCACTTCTTTTGGATTTTCTGGCATAGGATTATCTACTACCTATGTTTTCATGGATGCAGCTAATTTTCTTGGGTTGGAGATTTCCTTCCAGTATTTTCTGTAGGGTTGGATTTATGCATAAATATTGTGTAAATCTGGTTTTGTCATGGAATACCTTGTTTTATTCATCTATGGTGAGTGAAAGTTTTGCTGGATATGCCAGTCTGGGCTTACATCCGTGGTCTCTTAGTGTCTGCATAATGTTTGCCCAGTACCTTCTTGCTCAGAGTCTCTATTGAGAAATTGTGTGTTACTCTGTTGGGTCTGTCTTTATATGTTACTTGACCTTATTACTCTGCAACTCTTAATATTCTTTCTCTATCCTGTATATTTAGTGGTCTGATTATTATGTGGCAAGGGGACTTTTTTTGGTCCAGTCTGTTTGGTGTTCTGCAAGCTTCTTGTATCTTCATAAGCATTTCCTTCTTTAGGTTGGGAAAGTTTTTTCCTGTGATTTTGTTGAATGTATTTTCTGTGCCTTTGAGCTGAATTTCTTCTTCCTCTATCACTATTATTCTTAGTTTGGTCTTTTCATGGTATCCCAGATTTCCTGGACATTTCATGTTATGACTTTGTTGGCTTTAATGTTTTCTTGGACTGATGAATCTATTTCCTCTGTCATATCTTTGATGCCAGAGATTCTCTCTTCCTTCTCTTCTGTTCTGTTGATTATGCTTGCATCTGTAGTTCCTGTTCATTTACCCAGATTTTTCATTTCTAGAATTCCCTCAGTTTGTGTTTTCTTTATTGTCTCTATTTCAATTTTCAAGTCTTGAACTGTTTTCTTCACCTGTTTGATCCCCCTCTTGGTTTTCTTAGCTTTCTTTAATGGATTTATTGATTTCTTACTTGTTTTTATTTTTTTTGCTTGTTCCTCGATTTCTTTAAGGCAATTTTATATTTCCTCCTTAAGGGCCTCTATCATCTTCATAAAGTTATTTTAAGGCCATTTTCTTCTGCTTCTTCTACCCTGGGATGTTCAGGTCTTGCTGTTGTAGAACCACTAGGTTCTGGTGATGCCATATTACTCTTTATTTTGTTGAATGTGTTCTTGCACTGGTGTCTGCCCATCTCTTTCTCCAACTGGTGGAGGTGGTGCTTGTGGCTCTGGGGGCTACTGGTGCCATGATGGATGGTTGGTTTTGTGGGCAGAGTGGGACTTGTAGATTACTGGGTCCAATATGGGGTGGTGGTGGAGTGTCCTCCTTACAGCAGCCTTGACTGCTGACCAGCTAGTGGGTCCAATATGGGGTGGTGGTGGAGTGTCCTCCTTACAGCAGCCTTGACTGCTGACCAGCTAGTGGGGCTGCAATGAGTGGGGAATATTTTGTCCATTTGGGAAGAGTTTGTGAATTTCTATCTCCCAGAACTCCCTGCAGGCTGTCCCTCTTCTTTGGAATCTTGTCAATAGTGAGTTCCAGATTTTCAGGTCTTACTTTTCAGACTTCAGCCACTTCCTCTGTTTCTGATATAAACTAGTAATTCCTCCCAAGGCCAGCAGTATTTTGTTAATACCTCATTACAAGTAATAAGGAGCAAGCACCTCATGCTAACATTCTAATAATTTCCTTTGGAGTTATAGGCAGGCCCCGCGTTTCTGTAGTTTTGTTAGAACATAGCACAGTCTCCGGTTACTGAGTTCTGTATTGGTTTCCTTGCTGATTGCCATTGTCACAATATTTAGATTTTTGTAAAGGCAACACCTCCTTTCAGGGTACCAATTTCAATTTCAGAGTAAGGTAGAATAATGATAATGGCTGCAAATAACACTGAATGCAGCTATTTAACGTGATGTATATTTCTCTATCATTTACATAAAGAGAAAAGAGAATGAGGAAAGGAAAATGAAAGGTAAAGAATGAGAGTATCATCAGAGATGGAAGAAGGGGATAGCAATAGGTAGATAGATGATAGATTGATAGGTAGGTAGGTAGGTAGGTAGGTAGATAGATGGATAGATAGATGGATGGATGGATGGATAGATAGATAGATAGATAGA
>LOJH01058889.1:0-11341 GCA_001685095.1 Ellobius talpinus
GTATGGGTTACCTCACTTAGTATAGTGTTTTCTATTTCCATCCATTTGCATGGATCTTAAAGAACAGAACTGAATCACAGAGTGGAGAGCTCTTCCCGTAAAGCTCTCTCACTTTAGTAGATGACTGATAATCGAATTATGGGTTAAATACAGAGAGCTATGAGCAAGGTAATAGTAGCTGTGACCTGGATCAAAACTGAGCCCAACTCATAGTGATCTGAGTGAAGCATTTAATTCCTGAAATAGAATTGAGCATTACCATTCCAAGACTCATTTGAATTTCACAGCCCTCCCTCTCTCCTTTTTCCTCCTTTCCTTCTTTCTCCCTCATCCTCTTCTTTTCCTCTTTTCCTGCCCCCTCTTCCTTCCACCTCCCACAAAACTCTAATTCTTCAACTTGGAGGAGCAGCACCGCGTACAGGATTGTGCCTCCTACAAACTTCACTTATGAAACATGATGAGAATGACCCAGGAGTCACAAATTATTTTTGTCTAGAGATTTAAGGGGTTTCTGTCTATATTCTATTTATTTTAATGTTTGTTAACTGTAAAGATCTCTTTTGTTTTATACAATGTCTGTTTATGTTGCTTTGGTTCTAAAAGAATAAATGTAGTGGAATGCTTGAAGTACTTCATTTATTTGTGTGTATTAGATTCTTACTAAGAACTGCCTTGGAGCACTGGAGAGATGGCTCAGTGTGTTAAAGTGCTTCCAATACAAGTGTGAGGGCCAGAGTTTGGAGCTCCAGAACCCACATAAATGCCTGGTTGGCTTTGTGACCTGCCTGTAATTCCAGCAAGATTGAAAGGTGGACAGAGAATTCCAAGAGCAAACTGGCTCGCAAAACTAGCGGTATTGGTGAATTCTGAATTTTATTGAGAGACTACCTAAATGATTAAGGTGGAAGAGCAATCAAAGATGATTCCTGACATCAATTTCTGACCTCCATATGTATGTGAACAAGCTTGTTCACACACATGCAAACAAGCATACACATGAAGATGGAAAAGGAAAAGAAAAACAACTCTTGGAGACTGGAAATAATGATAGTCATCTGGAATCTCAGACGTTAGGAAACTGAGATAGAAGGACATAAGTTCAAGGCCAGGCTGGGGCACATACTGAGACCCTGTCTTAAAAATAAACAAATAAATAAATCAAAAAGGAAGAAAGAAAATGAAGAGTGAAATCCAGTAGCAAATAAATACTTCAAGGTTTTATCTGATGTCGAAAATGTCCTACTTGTTCCTGAATTGGACTGTGGTTAGCTGACCATAGTAACAGTTAGTTTCTCAGACCTAAAAATATTGAGAAGAGAATAACATTTCGAGTCAAAGCAGAACTTCATCAGCAGTGGCTAAATATGTAAATACTGGGAGTTAGACCTAGAAATATCTTCAGTAAAAGGCTGAAGAAATTATCAAAGAGCTATTTGAAATAGCACTGAGCATGCTTTTCCCTTGAAAGAGTGTTTGTGTGTGTGTTGGCTGGGTACATTAATTTTATTTTTATAAATTACCACTCTGCCAATGTAGCATTTTAATTCTTTTTTTCCAGCTTATGGAAAGTTTTTTCTTTTCTTTTTCAGCTTATGGGAAAGTATTTCTAGTTCGCAAAATAAGCGGTCATGATGCTGGAAAGCTGTATGCCATGAAAGTTTTGAAAAAGGCAACAATAGTTCAAAAGGCTAAAACTACAGAGCATACAAGGACAGAACGGCAAGTTCTGGAGCACATTAGACAGTCACCATTTTTGGTGACATTGCATTATGCTTTCCAGACAGAGACTAAACTTCATCTCATCTTAGGTAAGTGTCCATTGTCATACTTTGTATGAGAACATTTTTCTTTAGGTCTTGAAGCAACATAGTATGAATTTAGAGCAAATTGTTTTGTCTCTCATTCTCTTTGTGGTGGAATTTCTGTTAGCATCTTGCTTTGTAAATGAGACCCCTGGTGTAAAGAAATTTTTATACCTCTATTCCATACTCCATTATTATTCAATGTGCATCCAAGAAAATGCATGGAACTTGATGGCCAAGTGGGCTCTGATTTGTACTTTAGTTTTCAAGAGTATGTAGGTTTGGGCTGACACAGGAGGTAGCTATGGAAGCCAATAGTTAGGCCATTCTCTATCTCTCTGTCTTGTCTCTCTGTTTCTCTCTCTCTGTCTCTGTCTTTCTCTCTCTCTGGATCAGGATGTAGCACTCTCAGTTACTGCTCCAGTGCCTGCCTGTATACTTTCCATACTCCCTGTCTTGATGATGATGAACTAAACATAAAACTGTACGCAAGCCCCCAATTAAATTCTTCTTTTGTAAGAGTTGCCTTGGTTATGATGTTTCCACTGTTCACAGAAATAGAACAGTGAATAATACATTTCCTAACTAATATGTTTTCATTTTACTCAATATTCAGTTGTTTAATTTATCTATAGCTGTCCAACAAACCACCTAGAACGGAGTAGCTAAACAATGATATATTTTCCTAAGATTTTGGGAAGCTGGGAAGGACATTTCTCTGCTGTTTTAGGCTGTTCTCACTTACATGGTATGTAGTAGAAGAGCTAGCCTGTTCAGAAGATCCATAGTAGAGTTTCGTATCTGACAATTGGTGCCATTGTTCGCTGGACCAACTTGTTTCTCTCTAATGTGGCTTCCCATCCTTTAGTACAAGTCAGCTTCTTCGTACTGGCAGCCTTAGAGCAGCGTATAAATGTTGCTGAGAGTGGAATGAATGCACAGCTCATCTAGGAACTCAGGTAGTCTTCTGCCAACACATGATCAGCCTAGATTTATATATTGCTGAGGGGAACTGCAAAGAGTGTGTGGTCATCTGCCAAACAAGTCTGTGTTCAGACATGACAAATTACAAAGGGCTTATCCAGTCCAGGAAAACTTCCTTGCCTATGTCTTTTAGATTATTTTTACTTCTACTGAATTTCAGTATTTGTGAAGTTAGATAGAAAGGCTAAATAGATTGAAGTTAGACATTTGGGGCTGGACTATATAGTAGGAATGTCTATATTGTAAAGCATTAAGAGAAATCTGTTATCTGGTTGTTACTAATTCAGAGTGCTGGAATTGGATTAGTAGATAACTATATGAGTGCTTCATTATAATCTGATATTTTTCCCTTTAAAAGTAAGTTGTTCTGTGTGGTATTTTGAAACTATGATTAGCATACTAAAACATCATTAATAAAACAAAAAAGTTATGTCAGCTTCATATCAATTCATAAAGATTTTCCTTTGTCTTTTAAATTTCTGCATTGTGTTCTTGTGTTCTTATAGTTCCTTATAACTGAATTCTTAAGTTGTTGTGTGTAGTTTTGTCTTATGTTGTTCTTTCAGGATTTAACTTATACATAGATTGTTTTCAAGTTTCATAGAAAAATCATTTGAGCAGAATCTATATTTTAAACATCTGTGATTGTGTCAAATGTTCTTCCATTGCATGCTTGTGTATATTTCTTTAAAGAGTGCATCACCAAATTTCTGGATTTTTGTACATCTTTTAAATGAGGAGGAGTGTGTCATTGTAGGATAAATGTTTTAAAAATTTTCTCTCCTGAGGCTGGCATCTTTTTATATTCTTGAAGAGCCACATAATATGTTCTCAGTTTGTATAGTTCTGAGAATTGCTTATTTGTACTCTTTGCTCATTGTTTTTCTCAGTTTCTAGGATCTCTTAGAAAGATTATCCATTTGTGATAAGTATTTCCACATTTTTCATTTTTTAACTTGGTTTACAATACTTTTATCAAACAAATTTTATATATAGTAGAATTTATTTTTAAAGTTATCCTTATGGCCCTCAATTTTGAGTCATAATTGAAAGACTTTCTGTTCTCTTAAGTATATAAAGGAACTTACTGGTTTCTTTTTTCTTTAGTATTTACATGGTTCTTGTTTTTGTGTGGAGAACTTTGATCCAAGTAGAGTTTTTGTTTGAGTAGGACAAGAAATAAGGATCTAGCTTTTTAGATGGCCACTCAGTTTTTCTACATTACTAAGAGAAAAGCTGATTCTTTACCCTGACTTGTGGTGCAACCTTTTTCATCCATGACTGTCTCATATGTGTTTGGATATGTTTCTTAACCTTCTCTTCTGTTTGGCTTATTGAATAATGCCAGAGCACCATATTGGAATACCTTTATAGTACAATGTATTCTAGTATTCAGTAATGCCAGTTCTCCAATAACCCTTGCTTTTTATTGCTGATATTTAGAACTTTATGGAAGGCTATTTCCTATAATTTTCAACATGAGCTTTATAGTAAAATTGTTTTGTTCTAGGCGAAGAAAATCTTGTTAGTGGGTTTTATTGGCATTTCTTTAAATTAAAAAATTAACTTTGAGCACGCTGACATTTTGGTGACACTGGTTAGTCCTGTTCAAGAAGATGGACTGTCCTTGCCTGTAGGAATCTGCGTCTAAGATCTTCAAAAGCAGTTAAACATTTTCTCTCTACTTGTGTGTCTTGGATTAATATTGAACTTGCCATCGTTGCTATCGTGAACAGCACCTGCTGTATCTTATAGCTGAAGGACTCTACTTTTTTACAGTAATTTTATACCTTGAGATCTTACTGCCTTGTTCCTTCTCAGCCTGCCCTAGGACATGTTGATGTCTGTGACTTTTCTGTATCTCTTCTTTTCCTGAACATTTAACTCAAGGAGATTTATAGCCATCTCTGCTCTTTTTCAGGATGTTTTAGAGATTCAAATCTAGGCTAACATCAATTCATGGCTCACTGCAGAGTGCTTGACATGGCTTACTCCAAGGGGATAAAATTTGCTTGGTTGGCAGAGGCTTCTCCAAATAAGATCATTATAATGATAGTATCTTATCAGATGCTATCTGTGACATTTGTATTTAGTTATGGAATAGACTAGCATTTCTCACAGAATTGAGTGTGTATGATTGCTTTCCACAATAAGCTTTAATTATAATTATCTCTCATTTGTTTATATTCTATCTGCCATTCTCTAAATCAGTAGGCAGTACTTTTTCTGACCAGTAAAGGGCCAGATGGTAACTATTTTAAGCTTTGCAGGCTTTTCAGTCTCTTTGACCATAGATTGTAGTAAACAAATAGGCATAGTACAGTTCCAATAAAAATTTTACTTATAGGATTGGTAGTGGACTAGATTTGCCCTCTGAGTTATTATTTGATAGCCCTTGCTCTAAACCCATCTCTTGAAAGTGTGTGTGTGTGTGTGTACATGTGTACATGTACACACTTGCACACACATGTGGAAGCCAGAGGTTGTTGGCATTAGGTATTGTCCACAGTATATCTACACCTTATTTTTTGAGACAGGTTCTTTCACTAAACCTGGATCTATCTCATCAATTAGGCAAGACTAGGGATTCAAAAGGCCCCATAGGGATTCTTTTGTCTTGGCCTCCCCAGCTCTAGGATTACAGGTATGTGCCTCCATATCTGGCTTTTTATGTGGGTTCTGGGGATTAAACTCAAGTCTTCCCATAATAGCAAGGCAGTTACTGACTGAGTCATCTCTCCAACCCCATTAAATCACATTTGTGTTTAAAATGTTACTCTATAACATTAATGGCTCTTTAGCTTGTTTATCTTAACTGTATCTCCTCTCTCTCTCTCTCTCTCACACACACACACACACTCACACACACACACATATGGTGGAGTTTTCCCCTTTGTATTTCTTGCAGCTTTTCCAAATCTTACAACACGGACAGCTTACTCCTTTATAACTTTTTCTCTACCTGTGTTGATACAAGAAATATAAAAATATTTTCATCTATTCTTCTCTTTTTTTAGAGCTCATTATTTCAACAGAAGTTGGAATTCTATGTGGGAAATAGTCTGAACAAAACAGTTTCTCTTTTAGTAGTGTCTGAAAATGGTGATTTTTTTCAAAACACCAGCTGATCTTTGGCTTTAATAATCAGTCAGATTAATCATCAGGACTCATCATACATTAAAGAAGCAAATTACAAGTGTATTTACAAGGGTGATGCCTAGGAACATTCTTAATAAATGCTACATACATTATTGTAGATAGTTCTGTCCTCATGTGTTATCATTTCAATAGGAGTTGGATGTTTAAGACATTAGAGTTCACTTTTGAGTTTTAGTTTCATCTCAGAAATTGTAAAGGTGTTGACTGATGATGGTAACAATGGTTCATTGTGCATTGTTCATTGTGCATCACTAATGTCACAGAACAGACAGGAACTGCTGCCAGACGTTCCTCCTTTTAAGTTAATACAACTAATTCTCAAGACTGAGAACGCTTTCTGTGGTGACTGTGATGAACTGTAAGGAGACATCGTATGAGGGGGCACACGAAACTTGGAACAGGAAGAGTAGTGTGTGTGACTGGAGAGTGAAAGCAGAATAGTCTTTCCTTGAAAGCAGGAGGTTGTAGTTTGTGTCAGCTGTCAAGTAGGCTTGTGGAAGCTGTGAACAGGACGTCTCTGAAGCAGCTCTCTGGCTCCACCTGTGTTTCATGCCCTGCATCCTCAGTAAGAAGATGCAGTGAGGCAATTCTGTAGTTCTCAGCAGAACTTTAAACCCCATTGCATTTCTCCACTTGCTAATATGAGCAAATGAATTAGAGAGCAGTGGGGAGATTTCTGGGTTCAACATTAAGTGGTGTGTACAAAGGTCTATTTGAAAACTATTTCAGCATTTCCTAGCTGAGTGTGCCAGATGCAATACTTGATTTCCCCAGCCCTCTGCTGTCCCACTTTTCCTGGAGTTGTTTGACTTAAATGAAATGATGTCTGTAAAATGCTTAGTGCCATCCCTGACAGATAATGATCGTCAGTGTAGCTGTATCAAAATAAAGTCGAGAAAAGTACAAAATGGAACAAGAACAACTTGTTGTGGTATAAAGAAGAGAGTGTAATGGGGGCAGAAGCAAAGCTCTCCCTTGTGGAATAATACATAGAGAAGGAGAGAGGGAGTTAGAAAATCAACACTCCACACTAAAGCGAGTGGGTGATAGTTTAGTGAGAAGCAGTATAGTTTTGCATAATCTCAGCTCATTTCTTCATAGTTTGCCAGTTGATTACAAGGGAAAACATAGTAACTTTATAGTGGAGAAACCTGACAATTAGTACTTTGATGATTCTAAATTAATGACATGATCAAAATTAGTTGGGAAAACTAATCCATACTCCCATGTGGCCTAGGAAGATAACATCATCTGCTAATATTTGTTCTAGGCATTTATACTTTTGTCTGATCATGACAGAGCATCGCACATTGAGGACTGGCCCACACCAAAGGATGTTTCCTCTTCAAACATGTCAGGAACAGGAAAAGAAAGGCAGAAGCTTTATATATATGTTACATAAGCTCTAATGCAGTGTGTTCTTGAACTGGATTTTAGAGTGGAATAAAGTCATTACAAAGAACATTAGGCAAATGACACAATTTAATCAAGAAGTCTAGATATGGTAATGATGTTTTTATCATGTGGTTATGTGAGAGAATGACTCTGGAAAGTTTTAGAAGTAGAGAACAGTGTTTTCAGCCAGTTCAGGAAAGATGTACACATATGTAAGAGCAGAGAAGAGAATTCCACAGCAAATGAACAAAATGTAAGTGTGTTGGGTTTTCATAGTTGGTTTATGGGGATTCTTGTTACTGTTACACAGTTTTGGTAAGTTTGAAGTTGTAGAAAGCTGAACTTTTTTGGTTGCTTGATTCATTTTGTTTTCATAAGGTTATAGTTGAGGCATTATATTCTAGGAGAAACTTTAATAGTTTCTTATTTATGATGGAGTAATGGATTGTTTTCTCAGCCTTCTAAAGACAGGAACAGTTTGAGAGTACCCCTCACGCCTCGTACTGTAGACCTGTAAACAGGGTGCAAATTTTCTAAAATCATGTTTCTCATGTTTGTAGCTTCCTACTGTCTGACTTTGTCCCGAAGTCACAATAGCATAACAAGAAAGATGTATATATTATAGATCTATTATGTTATTTTGATGGATTACACAATATTTCTCACAACTGAACATTTGATTGTACTTGATTTTAAACAATATGAGATTCTAATCTCTGGTAAGAACTGAGAATGTAGCACTTTTCTGTTACCCATTTCACCTCTGTTTGAACAGGCAGGTGGATTAAAATGATAGTTTCAGGAAAAGTTAAAGAGGTTTGCAAGGCTTCAAATATTCTTGCAGGCAAAGTCAAGTCCTATTTGTTTCTTTCTCCAAGAACACACAGCTGTTTTCACTGTTGTAAGACACAAGTTGCTGCCCTTGAATTTAAGCTAAAAGTCTGCCACTGAATATTGTAGCTTCACACAGCGTTAGAAAGAAAAAAAAAGATTTAAACTGAGAATGGTGGCCCACATACCTGTAGTCTTAACACTTGGGAAGCTGACTTAGGGTGACTGTTAGGAATTCAAGGGAACCCTGAGCCACATAGCAAGTACTAGGTCAGCCAAGACTCCATAGAAAAGATTTAAACTCAGTAATTACTATAGCTCTTTTTTTTTTAATCCCACATATAATCCCCATAGAATGCCTGCTCTAGCAATCTTTGACTTCAGATGAACCTTCAAAAATTTAACTGGGACAAGCATGTAATATAGTGAAGTTCTATGACCAAGATATGTAGGATTACATGAACTAAATTATTTCAATATTAGAAGGTAGAATAGTTGTTCTTTAGGTGGTTTTTCTGACAGTAATTAGCAAGGCCAACATTCTGAGAAGGGAAGAAATAGCAGAGCAGAGAAGGTAGAAAGGAAATTCGCCCAGAGAGCATATAAAATAGTGTGTCTAGAGGAGTCCTGCTGCTCGGCTTCATCAACCTTATTTTTCACCTTATCAGATGTATGACTCAGGGCAGTTTAACTTCCAAGTTTCCTTATCTCTGACAACCACTGTATTTTCTCTAACACTATAGTATTATTTTAATAGTATCTACTTTATAGTATTATACAGATCAGATATTTTTTCCTTTCTAAATAGAACTAGTACAAAATAAGTGTTCAGTGTCTGTGGTTGCTATTCTCAGGCTAGCCTCAGAAGCAGTGAGTTGTGTTTAGGCCAGCCTAGACTGAGACTACACACCAGAGCTAGACACCAGACTGACTGAGTTCCTTTCAAAAGTGCTATCCCGGATTCTAGGGAAGTAAGTTGCTACTTTTGTGCAGGCATCAGTAGCCAAGAGTATGTACTGACAGTGCTAATCATTCCATGTTGTGATTTTATTTTGTTGTTGATTATAGTATAAATTGATAATCATAGAGGTAAAAGCTGAAGAATTGTGAATAAAAACTAAGAAGTCGCATGCTGTTCCTGACAGTGTTCATTTAATAAGAAACTAAAATCAGCATTGGCTTAAACAAAACAGACGAAACAAAAAATAAACAACTCAGGCTGGCAGCTTGTGCCAGAAGCCAATAGAGACTTACGAAAAAAATTCTAAAAATCAGATGGACCTTCCATAATCTATTGGGAAGTTACTCAGGCAGATGACCTGGTTTGGGTAAGCATCCACCCGGCAGATGGATGTGTGTATTTCTAGCAGCAGTTTCACTCAGATGCACTCCTCAGTTCAGGCTTGGTACTGCTTCTTCAGTGGGAAATTGAATTGTGCCAGCTCAGGAAATGCAGGACTCTACCCAGAGTCGAGAACCTCAGCCTCTGATGTCAGTGAGAATTTGACTACTCATGATATCACTTGACTATTTTGAAGCTAGTGGTGTGGCTCTGGTTCAACATTTGCTTGCAATACCTGGTTCTGATGCTCTTTCTTTTTCATATTGTTATGAGATGAGACTTTATATCTTTATACCTCAAACTTACCTTGAGTAAGTTATATAGTCTGGTCTTGACCTCAAGCTGCTTCTGCCTCTACCTACTGAGTGCTGAAGTACAGATATTTAACATTGTACTCAGCTCAGTGCTCTCTTTTGAGAGAATTAAAACCACACAATTCAACTTAGTATAGCAATATCACCAACGCCCTTTTCTATATGGTTTATTGGTTCGCTGCCTGGTGGATTTGCTCTCATTTTACCTTAGCCATTTTTTCTCCTGATGAACAAAGAGGTGTAATGACCCCAGAACCTCAGTTTCAGTACATCCTTGATAGTCAGCTCACTGAATTAAAAAAACACCATGTTCCCTAATACTGTTCTTAAGTTCTGAAGCCCACCAGCCCAATTGTAATTACAGTTAAACTGTGGAATAGCTTTGCCAAACTTGGTGAAGCTAGAGTGGAGTGACCAAATGCTCAAGAAAACATGGTCCTGTGTGAGTGTTAGAGCCAATATAGTATCTGGGCCCAGGAGTTATTTCTCACCTCACATGCATGCTGTGAATACATATATAGTAAAAAAGTTTTAAAAATGGATTTTTAAAAAGGGGTTTGGATTACAATTGATAAAAGTTGCAGCTAATATTTTTATTATATGATATCAAAGACGTATATATTTTTACTACTACATTCATCCTTTCTTTCTAAAAATAAAGTATCTCCCTCTAAACACAATCTAAGAGGTTGGTCTTATTAATAAAAATCAAGAGTCAGATATTAGGGGGTAAAAGCTGAAAGATCAGAGAAGGAGAGCAGCCAGCCACTAGTTCTTAACTCAACAAAATCCTCAGACCAAAGCAGGCAAGATCCTGTCTCCATGAATCCTCAGACTGAATGCTCTGAGTTTATGTCTTATTCTGCCTTATAGTCCTCTCTCCACCCAGCCATATCACTCCTGTCTCCACCTCCCTACTGCTGGGATCCCAAGTGCTGGGTGTGTGCCACCACTGCATGGCCTTTATGGCTAACTAGTATGGCTTACTCTGCACTCTGATCTTCAAGCAAGTTTTATTTTTGATAGCACAAAGAAAATATCACCACAAGTTAGAAATGGGGATTTGAGGCCAGTAGAGTGGCTATTGATCATGGAAGAGGAGAATCTTGCAAACAAAGGAATAAATGAGTATGCAGAAGAGAGTTGTAAGTTGCCCAGCTACTTAAGCAATACCTGGAAGCCTAAGATACTAAATGGAGATTTCAGTAGCTCCTTGACTCAGGGGACAAAGGGTTTCGAGTTGATTACTCCCAAGATGCATAGACTTGGTAAACACAACAAAATTTTAGTCAAAATTCTAGAAGGGGCATGCTTTAGCAGTACTAATTACATCCATGGCTGGAGAGATTGCTCAACAGTTACAAGCATGTACTACTCTTGCAGAGAACCTGAATCCCACTCCAGAACCCATGTTGAGTACCTTACAACTCCTGTAACTCAGTTCCTGAGGAGCTTCTGGCTTCCATAGGTACTCCCCCACTCATGTGTACACACACAGACATAGACCACACACA
>LOJH01058890.1:0-11341 GCA_001685095.1 Ellobius talpinus
ATGCACCTTTAATCCCAGCAGCCACACTAGTTGCCATAGAAATCGGGTGGTGCATACCTTTAATCCCAGCCCTAGAGAGGAATATATAACAGAAGGAAACAGCTCTCAACACACAGCCTCATTCTGAGATTCCAGGAGGCAAGGTCACCCCTTCAGAGGGAGGTAGAGGAAAGAGCCAGTGACTGGCTGTTTTGCTTTTTGTATCTTCAGGTTGAACCCCAATTTCTGACCCTGAGTTTTTATTAATCGTGCTTCAGTGCTGGACACTGACCAGAATGGCCCTCCCTTTGGGATCTTCAGCCAGGTGAGTTATTACTGACTGATGCCTCCTGTGCCCTCCAGTCAGATCTCAGGTTTCACGAGTACAGCTCCCAACTGGCCCATCAGCATGTTTGCCCCTCTGACATATCAGCAGGATACTAGTGCCCTTGGGAGTTCACCATAGCCTGCAAGCCACATGGCCCGAGAAAACTATGGATGAGACCTAATACAAAATGGCAAACTTATAATATTAAAAGATAAAATTTTTGTGGCTCACTTTCACTGTTTCAAATGCGCACTTCTCAATGTTAAACAATACACATGTATGTTGTTCTTGGCAACCCATGGCTATGGCTTGTATATTTCTTATTTAGGCAGAGAGGGCCAGAGCCTAGGAACCTCTTCATATAGTGACAAAGGCTTTTTAAGACTGGCTGTGGTGTGGAAGACCCTGAATGAGCTTTGCTGATGAGACACCACCCATCATGGTAGCTATTGTTTTTAAGGACCTTCTCTGGATGGTCTGAATATTGTATTAGATGAAAACAGAATGAATGATCTTGAAAATTATGGGCTGCAGGACTCCAGCCCGTAGAGGAAGAGACAGCACTAGCTGTGTGAAGGAGGCATACCTAGGTGAGGAGAAGCCAAGAACCACGGCAGGACGGGACAGTATCAGGGTAGAGAGGTGTTTAATGCTACACACACCACCAAGAACCTGAACACCTGCCAGAAATGATGGGGGCAGAGCTAAAGAGTAGAGTAGAAGACAAGGAAGGGCTTCAGTGTGGGTGAGAATGAACACTCAGGCTGGAGTGGTTTCTGGACTCTTCTGTGTGCACCAACCACCAGGCCCCCTGTGTGTCTCCTGTGAGCTGTGGGCTGGGCTGCCCTTGCAGGGTGAGTGAGCAAGTCCCTAGGGAGAGATGGTCTGCTCCTCTTCCCAAGACTGCCTCAGGGGTACTCCCCACCCAACACACACACTACACACTACTACCATACCACATACCTCAAACCACACACTACACATTATACAGAGATGTCAAGGCCCTGTTCCTGATGGCACTCTCCTCTTCTAAGTGTGACTTGAAGCCAAGCTCCTTCCACCTGCACCTAGGACAAGCCTCGCCTAGACTCCCCGTCCCCACACACACCCAGGTATTGAAATCAAGACTCCCTAAGGTACAAGACAAGTTCGCTGTGCTTAAGGTAGAAACCCTCTCTTTGGAACACAACATAAGCTATGTGGATTCAGGCAGGGAAGAGCCTGTGCATGCAAAGCCCTAAAAATAGATGATCCCGTCATCCTGTGGCTGCTCCTTCTTGGACAGGCTCCAGAGTGGCTTGTATTTTCCCCTTTAAAGAGTTTACAGCCACTGTGGGTTGTTTGTGTGACTGTGAAACTTAACCCAGACTTCCCAATCTTTACTCTCTTTTTTTTAATAAACCAGCATAAAGTAGAATTTATTTACATAATGCAATGATCCGTGAAGGTTACCATAACACCGAGGGACTGTATTAGCCGCTTGAATGGAATTCATTAGAAATTAACTACCACTTAAATTAATTTTCCCACAGTCACAAGGCTGTAATGGCAGGAGAAGGAGCCGTCCATCAGCAGGTGCTGACAGGGGACCTGTCACCACCATTATTTATAGGTGAGTGTGTCAGCCATGGAGCAGGCACCAAACACAAGCCTCTGGACTCGGGCCACTTTAAAGGGCCCCCACATCCCCTTCTTGATAAGGAACCCAGCCTTACCAATCCTCACCCTCCCTCCCTCACACTAGCAGCCGGGGATAGGCAAGCAACTCGTCATGTGGACGCAACCCAGAGGGACAAGTCTGTTCAGAAGCAGTACTGTAATGCACACATGCTTACAGACAGCACTGGTGACTGCCCTTTTGGACTTTTAAAAGGCCACTCAGGACTATGGAGTCCAGAGCCCAGTGTCAGATCAATGACCCACAATGGCTTCTCAGGCTTCTCTGGGAAAGAATGCAGACCTCAAGGGAAGAGTTTGTAGGTAGCCTATCAGGTCTTGTTTAGAAGAACACAGCCCGTGTGAGCACACGTGTGCATTAGGCCATTGTGGTGTGGGATGGTATGTTCACAAAAGCAAAAGGTGTTCATGTCTGGTGTGTATGTGTCGTGTACATGTATAAAGACACATGCACATACATGTCTGCTCATGCAGTGGGTTTTGGGGGGCATGTGCAAACAGTACACATACATTGTGTATCTATATGTGTTGCAATGCATACTGTGGGTATGCATTGTCAGTGTGAGCACACCTGTAAATTGTGCAGGTGTGTCTACCCATGTATGGTGGGTGTTCATGTGTATGTTTGTATGCTTGCGTGAGTGTGCATATGTGTTGTATGTCTATACATGCAAGCATATTGGCGATACCCCAAATGGAATACAGAAGAAGCCTTGGCTCCTGATCAAAATCTGAACCACAATTCATTTTTGAAAAGTAGGCGTGATAGAAGGGAGTTCCTTAGGGCCAGATTGATACTCATGAAATCATAGGCTCAGCAGTCCCAGGACATAGAGTCCCCTACATGCAGAGGCAGGAACCCATGTCAGGCCAAGGGCCTTTCTAAACACTTGCCTGTGAAGCTGAGGATGTTTATCTTTGTCTGGGGGGAAGTTGATTAATGGATAGGGAGGAGCACCCAGGAGTATATGGCTTGAGGGCAAATGAAAGAAGACAGGAGCATGGGGAATACCCCAGCTGGAGCCTGCGTGTGCCCACTCAGCATCTCAGTCCTTAGTGTATTGATGCTGGCACATAGCCCAGCTGTGGTGCAGCATACAACCCCAGCTGTGGCGCAGAACACACCCCCAGATGTGGTGCGGCACACACCCCCGGCTGTGGTGCACAATACACCCCCGGCTGTGGTGCACAATACACCCCAGCTGTGGTGCGGCACACACCCTCAGCTCCTGTGCGCCCAGGGAACTTTTTCTTCAGCAAAGAAGGTGCAGCAGCTTCATATTAGCTCAGTCCCTTTCTTGTCAAGAGTTCTCCTCTTACCACAGCCCTGCTGGAGATGTCGCTCAAGTCCTGTCATCCAACCACAGAGTCCAGAGAGATGAGCCAGTTCTCTAGGTAGCAGAGCAGGTTGGTACCCATGACAGATCCATGTCCCACAGTTTTTCTCGGGCCTGACTACAGGGCCTTGCTCTACTGGGGAGTCTGTGAACATCGGAGGAGAGCCCATCCACAGGGAGAACAAGCCTCACTGAGAACCTACAAGTCCTTCTGGGGTCTCTAATGGGACACTGGGCTAAGGCCAGGAGCAAATGATAGTGAGCAGAACCACTCAGAGTCCCATTGTAGTGACGTTTCAATTGTATTTTAATAAATAAAGACTGCCTGAAGATCTGAGAGTAAAACAGTCCCACTGGTCAGCCTTGCAGACCAGGTAATGGTAACACACGCCTTTAATCCCAGTAGCCACACTAGTTGCCATAGAAACCGGGCAGTGCATGCCTTTAATCTCAGCGGTGCATGCCTTTAATCCAAGCCCTAGACAGGATTATAAAATGGGAGGAGACAGCTCTCAGACACAGTCTCCTTCTGAGATTCCTGGAGGCATGATCGCCATTTCAGGCTGAGGTTGAGGTAAGAGCCAGTGGCTGGTTACTCTGCTTTTCATGTCTTCAGGTTGAACCCCAATTTCTCTCCTATTAATCATGCTTCATCCCATCCTGTCTGGCTCTGCAATGTGTCTGGTTGCAGCCACTGTGTATGCGCCCTGCAATTTTGCAGGAAGGCATGTCTAAGACAGCAGTATCACAAAGGGATGTGGAAGGCAAGGATGGCATTTGTTTGAGTCCTGCTACCATGGTGTGCTGCTGTAACCACCTGATAAAAAGCAATTTAAGGAACAGGCTTACCTTGGGACACAACCCATCATGATGAGGAAGCGTGGCAGAGGCAGAGTGAAGCAGTTGGTCATATTTCACCCACAGGAAGCAGAGAGAGGATTGCTGGTGGTCAGCTCAATTTCTCCTTTTCATTCAGTTTGGAAGCCCAGCCCACAGAAGGGCACTGTCCACATTCAGGATGAGTCTTTCCTCTTCGCTAGAAACACCCACATAGTCACACCCAGGGGTGTGTTTCCATAGTCATTCTAAATCCCGTGAAGCTGATAATCAAGATTAACAATCACACATGGTCATGTGACATTCTGGTGTCATTCCCAGGCCACCACCACTATCACCGTCACTGCCGCTGATGGATTTCACTTTTCCAGGTGTGTAACACCTGGACCAGGGTGAGATGAGAATAGAAAAACTTTCTGAAAATGTGTCTTTCCCTCCTGCGGAGTTTAGAGAAAGCTGAGAAGGTGACATGTGATGGTGGTCAGTCACCTGCTTAGCTTTCCAGAGAGATCCTGAAAAGCATCAAGGTGCCAGTGGCAAGAGTCCTCTAGAAGGCAGCCCTGGTGAACAAAAACCTCCTGCCTGCATTCTGACACACACAGGAACTTCTCTGTTCCTTTCTGATACTGGAAGTGAGCACAGGGTCTCCTGAGTCATCTAAGCTACCTCAAGTCACTGAAGGGTGGCATCTGGATTCCCCTGGAACTTTCTGAGAGTAAGAGGACACTGTTTGCTTAGGACTGTCTGAGGTTCTCCTTGGACTAGAGACCGTGCCTTGCTTTTGTCCCCAGGTCAATGGTGACTAGCCATAGACTGGGTAGGGGGCAGGGCTGCAGAGTCACTTCCTGGCTCTACCAAATGGTCATGGAGAGTACATGTGATGAGGAGGGAAGGCAGAGAGAAAGGAGTAGGGAATAAAATAAAGTTAGAAAGACAGAGGCAGATGGGAGAGATGCCATTCCTACAGGAACCACTGTGACCTAGGGGACACTGGCAGCTTGGGGAAGGGAATGAAGGAAGAAAAGGGGCAGAAGGCAATAGCCTGAAAGTTTCCTGCGGGGCGATGTTCACAGCTTCAGCTCCCTCCAGGATCACGCTGGGCAGTTTAGAAAGCCTACAAAGGACCTGTGTTCACCACAAGAGGAAAGAAAAGGCAAACCCCAGCCCAGCACCCTCAGCCTGGATTCCCATGGAGAGAGACACAGAGGATCTGTACAGCGGAGGTTCCTATGGGCTCCTGTGAAGGCTGTGTATGCTTCAGGCCTGGATCAACCCTAAAAGGTCATGTGCTCATGTCCTCCTCCAGGCCAGTCTGGAGTATCCGGAGTGCAGGGAGAGAGACCCAAGAAGACCTGGGTCTCCTGCAGGACCCAGGTGGTGAAGGGACACCTTGAGCTCTTGATCAGGCGTTTGTTCCCCATCTGTAGGTTTTGTTTGGGCAACTCTGTATTTAGCTGCTCTGATACTCAATTCTGGTGTCTATGAAGAGAGACACAGCCCTGGGGACCACAGGAGAAACTCCTGGAAGGCCCAATTGGAGTCGAGCTGCCTTTTCCCCAAGCAGCAGTCAGCCCTGCATAAAGTTTCCTCCTCTTCACCAAGGGGCCAGCATGGAAACCTTCCATTAGGAACACCTCAGAGGAGAGCATTCCTGGGACTGGGATGCACTGCCCTATCATGCAGGGAGCCTGCTTCATCCCAGCAACCTCCTCTACCGAAAAAATACAGTGCCCTCTGCAGCCAAAGCTGCGGCCCTGACTTGAGGCAGCATGTGATTCTGGCTCATTTGTCAAAGAGAATGTTTCACATTTCCACATCTGCAGAAGATTCTGCAACCTGTCCAGCACCTTTACACTAGGGAGAAGCTACTGCATACAGGGCTCTCTAATGGGGTCTTCTTAGAAATCTGTGGCCCTGCTCTTCCTGTGGGCTCTGCAACCAAGCTGACTGAGAGATTTGGTAACACTGGCTCAGGATGTCAGGTTAGGCAAAGGGTCCACACGTCCATCTGGCTGAGTTTCACTCCTGGTTTGGGCCTTGTGGAACTGGCTGCCTTTGGCCCCCTCAACCGCCTGTCCACCCATGGCTCTGGACCCTTCTGCTGGTTCTGATTAACCTGCGGGATGTGCTCCCCCTAACGCAGAACAGCGGTGCTGTTTTCTCATCCCCTAGCCCCGCCAACTAGAAAACACATAGCCCAAGGCCGCAGGAATAATGCTGGTGTCGAGTACTAAGAAACATATTTGTTTTGAGTCCTCTAAGGACAAATGATAGACATGTAAAAATGTTTTTCTGCCTTTCTTGCAGGGGAATACTTAGTTTAGAATTAACTTCTGTCAGGGAAAACACGATTTCCCGCACCCACTCTTCATGACTTCTCACCATTTCTATTTTACAGAGAAAAATATCACAGTGTGTTTGACACGTATGATTACAAGTTTACAGAATCTGCTTACGTTTCTGCTGCTATTATGACTTCTCTTTAGGAAAAGCTACTCATTAGAACCAAACAGAAGCCTTCTTGTACAAGAAACAAATAAACACAGGAAATTGGTTATTCCCCACTGAGCCAGCCTAATTCCTGGAGAAGAGGGCTCCCCCAGGGCTCAGAGGACCAGGTTGGGGTTGGGGACATGTTGCCCTCCTTGTGGAACACACATGCACATGTGGTACATTTGGGCATGCATATGCTCACACACACCCTTCATTCTGGGGACAAAGGGTTTGCTTGGGACAGGCACAGTGGACAGATGCTAGTCCGTAACACAGCTAGCGCTGACCTTGTGACACTTAGCTTGTGGTCCAGTAGGCAGCTGCTTATTTCTGCCTTGTTTTTCAGCCCACTCATCTCACCATATCTTTGCCAGAGTCTCCAGCGAGTTGGGGACACTGGATGCTTCATTTCCTGGCTACAAGATCATTGCCTCAGGTGTACTATGCATAGTTGCCCTCTCTTGGGAGAGGAGAGGAACAAGCAGAGGGCTTTTATACAGGAAGTCCATTCTTCATTCTCCACAGTTTAGACCAGGAACAGGGAACCCAGATGGTACTCACAGCCCAACTCCCTGAGAAGCCTCCTTTGGCTTCCCATAGAGTCACTGTCGTGGTCATTGTCACCATCTCTTGTGTGTGAGGTCCACCATATTGAGCACTCCAGCCTGGCAGCTTCAACAGTCAACATCCACTTTCCCATTGCCATGAGGCTGGATATCTGTGACTCGAGTGTTGGCCTTCTTGAGTATGTGTGCTCTTTCTTTCTGCATACATGTATTCTCATGGTGTTGCCTACGCCTAAAACACACTGCTTCTGTTATATCAGGATCCACTCTTATGGCTTCAGTTCACCTAACACCTCCCTAAAGCCTCTCCCTCCCAGTGCAGTCTTTGAGTGTAACATAGATTGAAATGAATCATCACGATTAACATATGAAAGCTGGCTGGAGAGAGACAGGAATCCCTTAACCTAACGGCAAGCGCCTTCAACAAAGGGAGAAAAAGTACACACTGGATGACTTTGGGAGAGGTGAATTCTATGCAAATGAACCACAAATGGCCACACAGTCCCTTTCCTTCCCATTTTCCCTCTTGGTGCCAAGCCACAGGCCAGGATTACCACACCTCCAATCTCATCTGTGTCTCTCCTGTAATAAACGATCTCTTGTTCTGTACCTATCCGAGTGACCCCATATAATTCATTTCAAAGAGGCACAAGAACCTGCAGACTCCAACATCCAGGAGATAAAGATAAGCACAGGATGCTTTTGAATTCTCTTCTCCCCGAACAAGGCTATGACTTTTCCCTCTTCACGCACTTGGAGATGGGGGATGGCTTTTCCACCAGCACATTAATCATGGCTTAGGGGAACAAGACTCACGATTCTCTTTCCTTTCCTCTCCCTGCCTTTCACCACCCTGTACCTAGAACTTCTGAGATATGCACGCGTTGGTAGCAGCTGCTAATCTCAGAGTTAAAATTGGGAGGCAGCTGCTAGGTGACTGTGTGTATTGAGCCCGTGAGATGCACATATTGCATGGGACATCACCTCGTCACGGTGGGCCACATTATGGTGAAGCTGCCCTAACCACACGCTGACTTTGCCACTGCTTTAAATAATGATGTCACCAAGATGGAGGTGATCATGGGACATCACCAAGACGGTGGTGATCACATGATTAACCAAAATGGCACTGCCCACACAAATGGCCTAAGCTCTCGAATACATTGCCAAGTCCCCAGGGGATCACCTCACTCTAGAATTTTCCTTGCGAGTAACACTAAGTTATACATCCCTGTCTTCTCTCATTACTTTTTATCTTTTTACTTAAACCTTCCTACCAAGTTCATGAAAACAACAGATTCAATCAGACAGAACTCCAAAATAGATAAACTTTATGGCGGCTATTCCTGACTCCCTCTTCACCTGAAATAACCTCTCTAGAGACCAATATGCCCCTGCCTGAGGATTTCAGTGGTGGGGGAAAGGGAAGAGTTAGTTGAATGTGGACTTTGTTCCCTGCAGGATGTTCCTGCCCACAGGTTTGAATGTTGATCCCTTCCTGGGTGCACCCCTTATGTTTCTTTTCTCTACAGGGACAATCACTTCTAGGGACAAGGGTTTGAAGTCCAGGGTCCCACACCAATGAATCCAAAGAATAAAGAGCAAAGTTCCAGTACTTGAATACTAAATTCCCCTTCCTGAAAGGTAAAGACTCAAGTCAGGCTGAAGACCATGGGTTCTTTCCCTTCTCAGGATTCCCAGCGAATTAAAGTATATGTTTTAGTTACTGCTGCTTTATTCTGTCCTCGTGAGCTCAGAGAATATTTCCCAAGTCATAAAGGGTGTTACTGTAGCATTAGGTCCAAAGGAAAAAGAATCCACCCACTTGTACTTTTAATTTGAGTGACCATTTTAAACATAAATAGGCCAAGGCCATTTTTGTAACTAAACAGTCTCTTGTCTAGAACTGACAGCCTCACAGTTCAAGGATTGCATTTTGGTTTTTGTCATTATCTTTTTTTTTAAACTTCTTAGGATAGGTTGGCACAGTGGCTACAACTTTAATCCCAGTACTTGAGAGGCAGAGGCAAGGAGACCATTGTGAGTTCCAGGCCAGCCTGGTCTACATAGTGAGTTCCAGGCCAGCACCAGCTATACAGTGAGACCCCAACTCAATAAAAAGAATTTCTTAGAATAGAGATTTTATTCCACTAAGGGGAAGAAAACATCTCAGAGGTTCTTCTAGCAGAGATTGTGCAAATGTCTGAATTCCCGGGGTTGGGTGGGTCCATGTTGCAGTATAAACCCCACTGAGGGAAGTATTAACCCAAGAGCACTTGAAATGCAAACTAGTATACCTCATCCTTTTGTGGCTGTACTCAGCGGCTCTCCAAAAATGCTTGAGGATAGAAACTGAAGACAGGAAGGGTAATGGTCTGTTCTAGGTGACTATAAAGAAAACAGCAGCAGAAGGATACTAAGCCCAAATCTTTCCGACATCCATACATGGCTATGTACAGAACACTTCCTCTAAAGAAAAGGCCTGGGTCCTCAGAAACAATTAGCATCTACAATCCTTATTCAATCACTGACTTCTGCAATAGGAAAACTAGAGTGTTTCTTTGGGGACCTCCACAATAGCACCGGGCAAATAGACCGGCGGTGCTTCCTTGTCTCCTATATCATGTCTCTCTTGTCTCACAGGGATATCTGAGTCTTGCAAGTCTCTTCCCTTGCTTCAAAATAGGATCTTGCCTTCCCACTGTTTTCCCAGATGAATGAAACTTTTCTTTCATGCCAAACCTACACCTCTTGTTTTCTTTTCATTGTTAAAGACGACTCTTAAAACCTACTAACCCAACAACTATGTTAGCACAAGAGGTTTCAATAGTACAAGAACTTCAGGCTCCATAGACTCAGCTGTTAAACACTTCCTTCTTCATGTCAAACAACTGGGACCTGAAGAGCCCACCCTGGCCACCTTACAAGACTGATTGTGTATACAACATTCAGAAAGGCACAAAATAGCCTCACAGACCTCCCAACAACTACCTCATTCCCTCCAAATACAGAGATGGGAACCGTTTAACTTCTTGATGTAACTGAATGCTCACATGTGTTTCTATGTAACGGCTTGTACGCGTTCTATGTTGGGACAGCATGGAACAGAATTTAGTCTTCCCATATAATTTGCCCAAAATATCCAAGTAACAAACCAGTAGCCATTTAAATTTTTTCATTCACTTTTTTTCTCTGTGTACTGAAATTACTATTTTTTATGCCTTGACCTGCATACCTTGAAAGTGTGTGTTCATGTGTGTGAATGCATCTTGAGTATATATTTAAAGACATTATAAGTATGTACTTATAAACTAAGGTGATCACTTACCTTATTTACCTTCTTAAAGCCTATTAAAACAGGATATCTGGTTATATTAAATGTTTTATAAAATCTTAAAATGCTTAAATAAAACAATACTCACTGGCATCATAAAATAAACATTTTGTTAGGTTATAAAATTTAACATTGAATACAGATATTTTCAGAATGATTTTTTTTCAAAAAAGCCCTTTGAAATTATTAATTCTATCAGGAACAAGACAAGGCTGTCCGCTCTCTCCATATCTCTTCAACATAGTTTTTGAAGTTCTGACTATAGCAATAAGACAATGAAAGGAGATCAAGCGGATTCATATTGGAAAGGAAGAAGTCAAACTTTCATTATTTGCAGATGATGTGATAGTATATATAAGTGACCCCAAAAGCTCTACCAGAGAACTCCTACAGCTGATAAATACCTCCAGTGATGTGACAGGATACAAGATCAACTCAAAAAAATCAGTAGCCTGAGAGAGAGGCAACCCAGACACAAAAAGATGAATATGGTATGTGCTCACTAATAAGTGGAAACTATTCATAAACAAAGGATATTAAGCCTATAGTTTGTGCCCTAGAGAAGGTAAATAACAAGGTGAACCCTAAGAATAACATATATAGATCCACCTGGAAAGTGGAAACAGACAAGATCGCCTGACAAAATTGGGAGCATGGGGGTGAGGGGAGAAAGGAGGGTGGAAGGGGAAGAGGAGGGAAGGAGAGGGGTGAGGGGAACTTGAGGGAACGGGATAGCTGAGAAGGAGGAAGGACAGAGATGAGAGCAAGGAAAGAGATATCTTGATTTAGG
>LOJH01058892.1:9040-20381 GCA_001685095.1 Ellobius talpinus
GAGAGATTGAAAACTATTTTCCCCAGCACAATTTATATTTGTCATAATGATTTAAAGTAAAGACCCAGCATGGTGGCCTGTGACTCTCACCCCAGCATCCGGGAGGCCGCGGGAAAGACACTGGGAGTTAGGACAACACAATAGTAGTCTGTCTCGACAACCCTAAGATATCAGTGTGCTTCAAAGGGTCGAAGACGGAATAAGGATTCCCAAGGAGGAGATTAATTAAGAGATGGTTTAGGGAAGGTAGATCTGTAGGTAAAGTGTCTGCCACGAAAGTATGAAGATGTGAGTTCACATCCCCCGTACCCACACACAAGCCAGGCTCAGTGGCATACACCTATAACCCCAGTACTGGGGGCAGTGGTAGAGATAGGCAGATCCCTATAGAGCTCCAGGTTCAGTGAGAGACCCTGTTTCAAAAACTAAGGTGGAAAATGATTGAGGAAGGTACTCGGTATAGACTTCTGGCCTCCACACCCATGCTTACACACACGCAGGAGCATCTGTATAAACCTGTAAACAAACACACACACACAGAGAAAGAGAGAGAGAGAGAGACAGACAGACAGACAGACAGACAGACAGATGGGTTGTGAGTGCAATCTCAAAGGGCATAGGGGGACAATGGAATTCAGAGACTGGATTGCCCATTGGAGCCATGGTGAAATGCAGCCTGTCTCTGAATGCTGGGCACATCTTTAAATTCACACATGAAATATCAAAGCACAAGGGCTTGGAACCAAAGGAAACACCCACTAATCATAGTTTTCGCCAGGAACACCCTAACTGACATTTTAATTAACAAGCTGTTCTCCCCCCCACTCCGTTTTTAATATAAGGACTTCTTGTTGCTTTAAATCTAAAATTAATTAAGTGAGAGTTCTCCTCTGGAGGGGAGTGTACGGCTCACACTAAATGGACTGGAGTGATAAGGTGAGATATACAGCTGGGGGTGAGAGCAGTGGGTGCTGAAAAATCCCACACCTCTGCAGCAGAGAACCAAACCAGGCGTAGTCCATCCCTTCACGGAAGACCTGGGGATGCTGAGCTTTTCCCAAGAAATCCTCCCTTAGAACTGACAGCCCAACTCAGACTTGGGATTACAGGAGCTTAAAATGGTGCTACAAGGCCCTGCAAAACCCAGCTCCTGCCTCTGCCTCTCCCCTTCTGACGCTAATCTCAGCACACTCCTCCTTGTTCTTAAGGCTCAACTGCGCTGTCTTTCCTGCTATTCCTAAACATGGCAGGCTTGTTCCCAGCCATCTGCACACAGGTGACACTCACCTCTCCTGATGTTTTCCTAATCGCCCCATCTAACGCACCCACTGGCCCCTCTCTTCTCCACTACCCCCAATTGTCCCCTCCTTGGCAAGCATCACTAACTGAAATGCTATATCATAAATGTGCTCCCTCGGTCTCCCTCTGTCACAGTGACAGCCTCAGGAAGGCAGGGGCTCTGCTTGGCTGCTGATAGAGCACCACACCTAGGACATGGCTGGTGCTCAGTATCATGGTTGGGTAATGCGAGCTCTTCCTTTCCCTTCCTCACCCCCTCTTCCCTCCTCACACCTGCCTGGCTGACTCCTGCACAGCTACTGCATTAAACATTTCTCAACCTTTCTAGACTGTTCTAGGCTCGTCTTTGGTCTCTCCTTTGCAGCATCTGCCAACCCTGCCATAAGCTAGTTAGAATGGCTTATTCAACGTCTTCCTAGGACCTAAGCTCTGTGTGGGCAGCACACTGATGGAAAAGTCCTTAACTAGTAACTGCTTGTCTCATTTAACTTCAGCCATCATCAGTCACAGTGCAGGCCACGCTGACGAAGGCAAACTGAAGGACGACTTTCCAAGATCGCCTCAGACATAGCTACACTGTTCCTGTGATGTGTGAAGGCATTTGAGGATAGCAGGGTGCTACAGCAGGACCTTGAATGTACCTCAAAGGCCCATGTGTTAAGGGCTTTGTGCCCTGCGCACCAGGACAGTATTTTGGGAGATGATGGAACCTTTTAGAGGTGGGGCCTGGTGACAGATGGTGGGGCCTCATGCCTTTAATCCCAACACTTGGGAGGCAGAGACAGGTGGATCTCTGTAAGTTCAAGGCCAAGCCTGGTCTACAGAGAGAGTTTCAGGACAGCCAGGGCTACCCAGAGTACCCCTGTCTCAAAAACCAAAGAAAAAACACAGGTGGGGCCTGTGGGAGACCTTAGTTCACTGGGGTGAGATTCAAAGGGAGTTGGAGAAACATGGCTCCTTCCTCCCCTCTCCGTTTGCTTCCTTGGTGATGGAATCAACTATTCTGCTCTGCCATATGCTCCCATTGTGACGTGCTGCCTGGCCATGGGTCTAAAGCAATGGGGCTGATGCATCATGGCCCCGGAACCCTCCAAACTGTGAGCTGAAATGAACCATTCTCGGCGTGGGTTGATGAGCTCAGGCATTTGCTCTGGTAATGTACAGGGGCGTGGCCTTGCTGTCTGGGTTCAGTCTGTGGTACAGGAGTTCTTGGCAGGGGCAGCAGAAAGCTCTGGTCTCTCCCTGCTGTTGAAATCCTCCCTCCAGTCAGTGAGTCAGCTGCCTGGGATTCATTATTTGGAATATAGCATATTTTATTCATCTATTCTTCTCTTGATGGACATTTTAGGCTGTTTCTCTTTTTTTGCTGTGACAAATAATTCAGTAATTATCCCTTCAATTTCCCTGCATCATCAGATCTTTTCCTTTCAACCAGATTGTTCTCACCAGCCAACAAATGCATCGTGATTTCTCTCATCTATGAAAAAAATAGCCGAAAAAGGAGAAACTTCAAAGACTCTTTGTCCTTCTACACCATGTTCCAACGGCTAGTCGACTTCTCTACCTAATGCTACGTCTATTTTATTTGGGGGCAGACACACAGTACCACTGCATATGGATGGAGGGCAGGGGACAAACTTGCAGGAATCTGTGCTCGCCTTTCATTGTGTGGGTCCCATGGATCCCATGCAAATCAGTCAGGCTTCATGGCAGCCACTTTTCCCTGCTGAACCCTCCATCCTCTTGAAAACAAATCCGCCCAGTGCTGCTTCAGGCCATACCTCCACGGCCCCTCATTCTTATTCTCCCTGACTTGTTACCACAAGCTCCTTGCCTACCACCCCACCAAGACAATACCTACAGGGGTGGCCAGTGACTTCCATGTGACCTAATCAAAACCCAGCTGGCAGGTCTCCTCAACCATCCCCACCCACTACCTCATGCCACATTGTTTGGTCCATTGGATCAATCTTTTTATTCTCATATATTAATTTTACATAACAATGGGATTCACATCCATGAATGTAATAAGTGTTGATCAAATTCTCTCATACACATACACACAGAGAGAGAGACACACGCCATCATCCATGTATATAATATACTTTGGTCAAATTCACACCCAATACCACTGCCCTCACTAATCTTCCTCTCTCTGATCCGCTTGTTTTTCTCTGGAATAGTTTTTCCCTAGAAGTTTCCATCACGCCCCCATTTTGATCTTCATCCTAAGAAAGGCCATTTCTTCCCATCTCCGTGTCTGCGTCTCTTTAGCTCTCTATGCTCTGAACTACAGCAGGTCTCAGGGTCTCAGTTCTGACCCTTCACCTCTTCTCCTGGAGTCCGTCCGAGCCCACAGCTCTGCACTTCCATATCTTGCTGGCTCCAGGTCCCTTCCACCTACCCTGACCTCATGGGTCCAGCTGCCATCTCAGTGTCTTCACTTGTGTGTCCAGTGGACATGTTAAATTCAGCAGACACACCCAGCCTGGCCTAGTTTAAACTGTCAACTCGACACGGATGTAGAGATACCTGGGAAAGGGACCCTCAGCTGAAGAACTGTCTCAGTCAGACAAGGCAGCGACCACGTCTGTGAGGTGCCGTTTGGATTGATGGCTGTTGTGGGGGCCCAGCCCACCGTGGGTAGGCAGGTGGGTTTATAAGAGAGCTAGCTGAGAATAAACCCGAGGGCAAGCCAGCAAACAGCATTCCACCAGGGCTTCTGCTTCAGTTCCTGCCCTGACTTCCCCCAAGGACAGGCTGTGAGCTGAAAATAGAGGTTGAAATAACCTTTTCCCCTCGCGAAGTTGCTCTTTGCTGTGAAATTGCTCTTTACTGTGGTGCTTACCACAACAACAGAAAGCAAAGTAGGACACGCCCCCCAATCCTGTGTTAGTGCCGCCTCCCCTTCTCCTTCAGAACGGGCAATTACAGTCTCTCCCCCCNCTTCCCTCATGGTCCAGCCTGGGCTCCTCTTCCCACAGCATCTCTCCCCTGAAGATCTCCAGCTGTATCCTACCCTAGTCTATTTTCGGCACAGTGGGGCTGCTAGGATGAGCTCTTTAAAACAACAGAGATCATAGTGCCCTTCCAGTCAGTGCTCTCAAGGCTTCCGCTCTCGCCACAGGTAAAAGAAAAATCCCTGCAGAAGCTGGCAGGGCTTTACAGGAGCTGAGCCCTGGCCTCCCCCCTAAGGCTATCTCCCCCACTGAAACTCTCCTTGCTCTGGGAACACTGGCCTTCTTGCCGGTCCTCAAACTCATCAGGCCCCAGTCACCTCAAGAACTTTGCATTGACTCTTCGCAGGGTCCCAAATCATCCTCTCTCCTCCCCTACGCAGATCCTTCATGTCTGCCCTGGTAGGGCTATGCTAAGCAACTTAGGCTGCTGGGATAAAATGTATTCCTCACAGTTCTGGAAACTTCAAAGTCCAAGATCAGGGTGCCAGCATGGTGGGGTTCTTTGGGAAGGTCCTCATCTGGTTCCTTCCTACGGCAGAGAGAATGAGAAGAGGTTTCTTCATCCCTTGGCATCATGGGAGCTCAATCACATGACCATCTTCAATCTTAATTACCTCCCAAAGTCCCACTTCTAATGCCATCACACTAGGAACCAGGGCTTCAACATAAATCAGGGGATCAGCCTATAGGCCTGGCACGCAGAGCACAGTAACCCTCCTCCAGCGCGTCCTTCCTAGCTGGCCTCACTCCACTTTCCTCTGTAGCATTTTTCATCCCTCTGACATGATCTGCATTTGCTGATAGACTGAATATCGCCGGTCTCTCCCCAACTAGAGGGTAAAGGGTGAAAGAAAGGGCTAAGGACATCTATGGCCACATCACCCAGAACACGCCCGATTACATTTGATCCCGGAAACTAAGCAGGATCGGGCCTGATTAGTACTGGAATGGGACAAAGGGCTAGGGAGCATGTTGCTTACTGTCAAAACCTGTAGTAAATGCACGGTGACTGTCAGTGCATGTACCCCTGTGTGCTCAGCTCTACCCCGTGGACCTCTCCAGGGCAGACACAGGAAGAGAGCTGCCCTTCGGCAGAGTGACCTTCTAAAGTCCTTAGACACAGTGGCAGAGCTGGAGGAAGCTGCTGGGATGGGAGCTTCACCTTCTCCCAGAGCCTCGCTGATGTGTCCAGCCAGACTAATAGGTGAAGGAGGCAGCCTGCTGAGCGTCTCAGCACTGCTTCTTGCAAGTTGCCTTCCTTCTTCTGTGCCCGTTCCCATTTAGGTGGATCATTCTGGGCCTCAGTCTCCTCTCACACTGAAGAAGAAGTCATGGTCTTTAAAGCCATTCACGTGACAGGTTTGTTTGTTTGCTTGTTTGTTTGTTTTTCTTTTTTCTTCTTGTTGTTTGTTGTTTGGGGCTTTTGTTGATGTTGTTTAGCAGTTCCAAGCCCCCAAGGCTTGGTTCTAGACACTAAGGGCATGCTGGTGATGGGGAGGGCGAAGATTTGCTCTCATGGCATCGACTGCTAGGAAAGCAACTTAAAAAAAAAAAAAAACAAGAGCACAAACAAGGAAACGATATAAATTCAGACCACGCTCCAGTGCCTTGAGGAAGAGAGACAGGGTGGGTGTGTGGTTGCAAAAAGCCTTTCTGAGAAAGTGGAATCTGAGCTGGCAGCTGAATGATGAGCCAGAGCCAGTAGCAGGATGAGCTAGGGAAACACACACTAAACATCAGCACCAAGAAGATCGGGGCCCCAAAGCCAGCTCGGCAATTCTGAGGAAAAGGAAAAAGGCTAGAATGCAAATATCTGGAGAAGAACATTCCAGCCTGAAGGAAGAGTGGGTACGCAGGCTCTTGGGAGGTAGAGAGACCAGACTGGTTGAAGGGACCAAGAGGGATGTAGATGTGAAGAAAGAGGAGCAAAGAGAGAAGGACACCAGGAGAGAGGGGGACACCAGGAGAGAGGAGGACACCAGGAGAGGGGGGACACCAGGAGAGAGGGGGACACCAGGAGAGAGGGGGACACCAAGAGACAGGGGGACACTAGGAGACAGGGGGACACCAGGAGAGAGGGGGACACCAGGAGGGGGGGACACCAGGAGGGGGGACACCAGGAGAGAGAGGGACACCAGGAGAGAGGGGAACACTAGGAGAGAGGGGGACACCAGAAGAGGGGGGGACACCAGGAGAGAGAGGGACACCAGGAGAGAGGAATGGCTAAGTCAAGAGCCTGGACCACAAAGGAAGTATAGCTCCTGGGAGACCATGAGGGTCCCCTCTGTGAGAGAGCAGAATGCTCACATCCACTTTCCTGGGAGAGACTGTGCTGTGCCTGGTCCAGGGCTGGACAAACGCTGCTGCAGGGAAATGGGCAAGGAGGCTGGGTGGAGTATTGGACATGTGTATGATTCATAAGCTCTGAAACCCTTTAAGGATTTGATGAAGCCACCATCCTGGGGGTCACAGGAACAGCAAGGCATGTTCTGTGTGCTAGAAGCTAAACAGCAAGGACTTGCTTTCTTTCACCTCCCAGCCAGGGGGAAGGGATGAGGCCAGTCAATCAGCTGTGCCTGCCTGGGATTAGGTCTAGAGACTGTGGCACAGAACAACCCGGTCTGTCAGAAGTCAGGATGGAGGGGACAGCATACGGTGTCATTCGCTGTGGCCATCAAAGCAGTGCTGCCCTGTCCTAAGGCATAGAGGGCGAGCAGAGGACATGAGGCCGTTGGGGAAAAGTACGGGTCCCACTCAAAGGCTTCAACAGATGCCCAGCCCTTCCCAGTAGGGCCCGGCTGACCACAGAGCCCACTATGGCCAGAGCCTCAGGTTGCCCAAAAGCAGCTGGAAGGGCATATCTTTTTAGTGCAAAATCTCGGCAATTTTTATGCAGATTACAAATTCAAATTGAGGCAGGGGTCAACGGGAACACATCAACCACCAGTTTATAACCTTGCCTCTCAAGTCCAGTCCTTTTGAGATAAGGAAGCTCTTTCTTCCATCTAACAAGGTCAAAGGGGAAACATTTTAGCAGAAGGTTGGGGAAACTGCCCTCTGGAGATGGGCTCTTCTTGGATGAAAGGAAACAGCGGAACTCCACAGCTGCCCAACGCATAGGGATCCACGGTGAGGCCAACTGTATAGACGGTGCAGGGAGCTGTGACTGCTCTGGATTACAGTGGCTATAGCTGGGGAGCAGAAGGCTGCAGGTAGGGAGGCTGAGCAAATATACAGTGAAGCCACCCTTAACTGTAGGTGACTCCCCCATTCCCCAAGAACACCTCAGTTTCCCCGGAGAGAGGAAGAGTATGATGAAGGTGGGAAGCAACCATCTGTGAGACCAGGACTCTGCCCCAAATTCCCAGATGACCCCATACCTGAAGCCCGCCTGCCCTGGTTCCCTGTACCCCATCAGCACTGCGAAAGGGTGAACTTTCTATGTACCGTTCCCTGCTGCTGGCACAGCATAGGGGAGGCATCCCCCCAGGGATGGCCCATGGGCTGCTGGAAAAGCACACTGAGACACTTGCCTCCCACCCCTGCCACACACTAAGCAGTCATTTCTGGAATAACTTCAGATTCAAGCCGCTTTTGTAAACTGCCCCGTTTAAATTAAAACAAATCAATATGCTTTCTAAAATTTAGTCTCAGCTAAACAGCTGTGACAGTTCATAGCAACCTGAACTTACAGTGAACCCACCCTCCGTATAAATAAAGCCTTTGATGTCTTCATTAGTTTCTCACATGCCATTTTTTCACAGTCTATCAGGCTAAGTGCTTTGCAACTTATATATATTTTTGCAGGAGGAGTATTTAACCTTCTGATTAGTCACCGCAAGCAGCACAATGACAGAAACCCTGATTTTGCGCACAATGAATTTATTGATAGATTTAGCCCATTAGCTGTATTTACCTGTCAGTTCTATGGACACTAATGAGTTGTTTTTCAAGGACTAATGAGAACTGTAATGGCTAATGGATGTTTACAGCTTCACCGCACCGCACCATGTGATGCCGTGAACACCCGCTCCTGTCCCTCCGAGCCTTTAATTGGCACCATCAGAGGACTCTTTAATTACATCTGAGCAGACAATAAAGATCCTGGCCAAATCAGTGGGAGGAAGCAGCAGGATTCCATAGGAGACTGGACACTCAGATGGGCACCAGCCTGGCCCGCCAGCAAGCTAGCTCTGTGACTTCTCCAGGACACACTTGAGTGAGAGGAACAGCTGAAGAATGTCTGAGCAAGATGTGCATCTACCAATCTGCCTCTGGCTCATCCTCTGTGCTTTGTAGAAAGGACTGGTGGTCACTGTCTAGAGTGGAGAATACAGACGACAAGTGGGAACCACGCCAGGCATTGGAATATGGATCATCTTTGGGCCCTTGGGTTTCCTTAAACTTTCTGATCCTCAAGGTCATGTCTTCCTATGTGTTAGGCACAAAAATAGAGCTGTAGTTAATGTCAGTGTCAGGCAGAACTTGGCATGAGCAAGGGAGTTAGTTGGCTTCCAATGAACTTACAAAGACAGCTCTGAGCTAGGCAGGCAATACTCTCCCAGTCCTTCAGGGGTCTGCCCTCTCACTCACCCTCTAGCAAGGATCCACCAAACACAAAACATACCACAAACGGCAGAAAGACAACTAAATGTATAGTTTTAAATAAAATTATATTCTATTGTCTTACAGAAGTGAAAGCACACACCTTTTGACTGCATAAAAAAAAACCCGCCCAGGAAATCCCATTTTGATCCCAAGCCTTCATACTTTCCGGGTCTATTAGATGGTTCTGATCAGAACCCATAGACCAGAGGGCTGAGAAACACCTCGTTCTCTTCAGTAGGTGAAGCTGCCATTCATGGATTCTTCCCAGGAGGGCAGAGATCAGTTCCAGTAACCAATCAATTTTCCCTAGAGGGGCTGGTGAGAAGGAGGAGGAGCCTGTGAGCAGTTTGGTCCTGGGTGTGGTCATGTGGCTGGCAACCCTGAAGAGAAGCAAACTGGTGGGATGACAGTGGGGGGATGACTGAGAGAGGGCATCTGCTCCACAACCCAAATGAGTCACATAAAGGTCACTGGGCCCAGGACACAGAGGTCAACTATTTGAAAACCAATCTCTCCCTGAGCGAATCTGCCGCAGAATTCGAGTTGCTGTCAGCTTTGACCTTCCCCAGTGCCCTAGCCAGCGCCAGGAGGAAAGCCTGCCCTCTCTTGGTCCTTCCTACGAGCTGGGAACACATTCAATCCAGGGGGGAATGCTGCTGGAGAAATTAGAAGAGCAGTCTCCATAGAGAAGTGGGGGTGGGAGCCAGATTGCACAAGGATTAAGGAAGGAGTGGGTGGTGAGGAAGTGGCAGCGGTGACAAGTGAGTGATGGAGACGGATAGAGCAGTCACTCAAGGGGGTCAGGAGGACCTGAGCACATTTATAAGTTTCTCGAAAGATGTCAGCCAAAAGGGAAAGATGGGGAATGAAAGAAAGGGAGGTGAGTGATGGCGTAAGGTCTCAGCGGAATCAGGAGTCGGGTGAGACTAGAGTAACAGAGCAGGTGCGGGTTGGGCCTTAGAACAAAAGAGATTCTGCCCAGCATTTATGACAGGGAACCGAAGGAAACTAAGACCTTGGCACTCCTTATTTTGTTCTCCAAGAAGACCAAGAGATAGCTCCTGGAGGAGGATGCAGAAGGTCAGAGCAGTCACACTGGGCTGTCAAAGACGTCACTCAGGATAAAAGGATGTATGATATTCCTGACTGGGGCCTCATGGTAACCACTCAGTAGACACAGTCAGCAAAGCTGTCTGTTCTGCCCAAGAAGAAGCAACCAAGTGGTTTTCCAAGATTAGCAGGGAGCTGCCTGTCCAGGGCAAGAATGCTTAGGGGTTAGAAGACTTCAACCATGGAGGTTGACGTTGTCAATCTAGAAAAGGAAGATGATGAAGGGAAACATGAGAAGGGGGTAGGCAAAAAGGACTTGACGAACAGCAGGCTATGAGGAAGGCTGCTGGGGTTTCAAGATCAACTCAGCTCATGGGCTAACCAGACTGCTCCGCCCCAGAGTTGAGTTCCCCCATTCCTAAATTTCTCTTCTCAGTGGCAGACAGGGATCAGCCTGAATAGTGTCCCCCTCACCAAGTCTCGTGTCTTGACCTTAACCAAAGCTCCAAGCTCCCGCAGCTGGTGCTCTTGTTTGCCAAGTCTCAGGCTTCTCAGCGAGGCACCTTTGGGTGGCAATATCCTTAGTTCCATATGCCTTTGGAATCCACTGCAGCACTCTGGCTCCCACCAACCCATGGGAAGATCCAAGCTCCCCAAGCAGTAACAAAGCCCTGGATAAACGGCTTGGCCCCCAAACAAAAGATACCATCTTCAGAGAGAAGCATTCTAGTTACAGTGGTGTGCTCAGACCGGCTGCCGACCAAAAACCATCATCAGGAAGAAAGAGGGCAGGGACAAGGAAGCAGGGAAGGAAATGAGCCTTTTTCCCAAGCTGCATACAGCTCTATCCTGTCTACTTTGAGAATGAGTGTTCACGGCGAGTGGCGGTGTCATCCCAGCCATGCAGTGAGAAACCTAAGGTCCTGGGCGGCTCCCAAGCACTGACAGAGGTGGAAGTGCAGAGGTGGGCTTTAAATCTCCCTTCCCTGGCAGGCAGGTGTCCCTTCCTCCCACAACCTGCACTGGCTCACGGAGATTCTGTCTCCCTCGCCAGCTTTCAACCAACTAGGATGCCACGGCAGCCAAGTCGAGCTCCTGGTAACCGAGTTGAACCGAGTTGCTCCCCTGAAGACTTCCTGTCTGCCAGGGCCCATAGAGAAATCTCAGGGCAATCATGCCGCAAAAGGTAAAACTTTCAATTTGGAAAAAAAAATAGAAAGGACCAAATTTGGAATCCTAAGACACAGTGAATTTTTTTCTCTGGCTTTAAACCCTGCCAGCGACGTGAGTTGAAAGCACCACTTTCCGCTGTAAAGCTGTTTCCTCCTCTGCAAACAAGAACATCTTCCCAGTGGAAACACATACGAGTAAGAGCAAGCCACGAGGCATTTAGCAATCAGATCTCAAAAAGGGAGGAAGGGAGG
>LOJH01058893.1:4313-15257 GCA_001685095.1 Ellobius talpinus
GAGAGAGAGAGAGAGAGAGAGAGAGAGAGAGAGAGAGAGAGAGAGAGCGCACACAAAGTCCCCAAGGTAAGAAACTATTCAACTCTACAATTAGATTTCAGCAATCTGGGTGCTTTGTGGAGAGCTCTTACTGTATTTAGATAATCAAAACTAAGGAAATAGCATAGTGGTCAACACAGAGATTTTTTTTTCAAGAGGAACGTATATTTTGTGCTGTGAGAACTTTGTTGCCAATTCTGTAGTATAAAGAACATTTCACTTTGGCCTAATGCATTATGGATATTTCAGTCATGTGATAGTATAAGCCACTTGAGCCAGTCAACTTCTAAGCACAGTTGAGGCTACTGTGAACTCAGGGGGACCTCACTTAAGGGGACAAGAAACAATAAATGCTGATATTCACATAAGAATGATTATTCTGGAAGATATCAACTATCCAAATCTCTTCCCCAGAACTCTTCAAGGGCAGGGACTTTTTCTTACTTCCTTTTGCAAACTAATATCTGAGCAGTGAGTGCTCAGCTGATGTAAATATGTAAATTACGGCCCAGGGAGCTCAAAGCATAAGAATTCTGATAAAGATGATGTCTGACCATGAAAGCAGCTTCATGTCCAGTGTCTTTACCACGGTGTTGTTGATTTATATGTCGTGGGCCTTTGATTCCTCTATGTTTGATGCTATGTAGTTTCTTCTTATTGATACAGTTTGAACTATTTTACCCAAGATAGGTCATATGTATGCACACAGGCACATACTTACACACTTTTAAGATTTTCCAAGAAAACCAGTTCTAAATGCTTTTTTTCACATTTACTATTTTCCCACTCCAAAGGGGAAAAAATGAAACACAATACAAAATTTTAAGCTCCTATTTACTTAGATTTAGTAGCTTAGATATAATTTAGTGATGTCTCCCCCCCCCGGACATCAGAGCCTGGAAGGGATGGCTAACTCTCCCCAGTTGTTTTCCAGAAAATGCCTGTCTATGAAACTAATTTACGAAAACAAAACAGAAAGAGGAAGGCACGGTCAAGTTGAATTGGGAAAAGTCCACACTCTACTGTTTTATTACAAAGTCATGGCACATTCTAGCATAATGACGTCTCCTAGAAGCCCTCCTGTGAGGGCTTGTTTTTAAGAGTTTGGAATTTCGAAGTAACCTCCATTGTGAGCCTGAAACTTTTGTTGACGATGAGTAAGAGGGTAGAAATCATTTCCACATGCCAGCACAAGGAAGAAACGAGAGTTGAATAAAAATAGACCATTATATTTATGTCTAGATTCTACATGGCACAGTGGATAGCTCCAGAAATATCCATTAAATGTAAAGATCCTATAAAAGAACCTGCTGGAGTTTTCAGGGCCCCCTAGCAGTGGGACCAGGATCTATCCCTAGTGCATGAGCTGGCTTTCTGAAGCCTATTCCATTTGGTGGGATGCCTTGCTCAGCCTCGATGCAGTTGCGAGGGGCCTGTACTGCCTCAGCTGAATGTAGCAGGCTTTGTTGACTTCCCAAGGGAGGCCTTACCCTTCCTAAGGAGTGGATGGGGGTGGTTTGGGGAGGACAGGAATAGGAGAGGAGGGGAAACTGTGGTTGTTATTCAAATGAATAAAAATAATATATGTTATTATTTTTAATAATATATGGCCCTTGGGTTACTGCTTTCAGGTAGAACTTGGCGTTCTACTTTCCCTAAGAGGAAACACAGAAATAAACAGCTACGAGGCCAGGAATGCTAAGCCAGAATGAACTTTATTAATGAGTAGTCCAAATGGTAGCTCTCAAAGAGGAGGGACAGAGCCTAAAAGAGAGAAGGCGACCATCTGTGCCCATAGGAACAAAGCATGAGGAGCTTAAGCATGGTCCATGGGCTTCTGTTCCTGGGCCCTGGGGTTGATTAAGCTGGGATGCAGGCAGAAGCAGTTGCTGAAGAGCAGGTGATGGAGAGGATGCTGAGAAACCAGGCCCCTGAACCTGGGAGTAGGGCTTAACAGCAGGGCTCACAGGGATTCTCACAGCCAGGCTGGACGTAGGTGGTCAGGTTGATGCCGCTCAGGCCGGGAGTTGGGTGGCAAGAGTTGAGCAGCCAGCAGGTTGGCACGTACACTTCAGGTTGGCAGCAGGGTGGGGGGCAGGGGTCACAGCAGGTGGGCTGCAGGAGGCTGATCTCATGTGGGCAGGCGCTGGGCAGGCAGACTCCACAGCGGCAGGACTTGTCTGAGGAGCAGATGGTGGTGGCAGGGCCGGTGGGGACGCTGCAGCAGCGGGCAACACAGCAAGCCATGGCTTTGGGAGTTGGGTTGTGGTTGGGTTGAGAGGAGAGGTCAGTTGATGTGTGAATGCTCCCAACTTCTGCCCTGGCTCTTATATACCTGCCTCCTTGGGCGTCAACCCGATTGCCAAGGCATTTCCCCCATGTTTCAGTTTATGGCTGCTTCCATAAAATCCACCTAATTACTTAAGTGTTTATTACCTAAGACACATTCCATACCTCATAAAAGGGATTCAGGTTGTTTTGCTGTCAAATGAGGACTCCTCACACTGGCCAGTTGTCATTGTACAGACAGCTTCATCATTTTAGTCTTCAAAGGCACAGAGCCATTATCTTCCAATCATTACACATCACTAATAGTGGCGTGGAATGTCAGGTATCTGCAGCACTTCCCTGTGCTCTGTGTCTCTTTTACAGATGAACACTGGCTTTTGGGTTTCTCTTCTTCCAGCAACCATGAGTTTCCATGAGACAGTTTAGGCTCTCTGACTGAAAAAGTAAGAGAAAAAATTTAAGTTTTGTGGCTCCAAGAAGTTGAGTCCAAAAGAAGTGGATGGAACCTATGGGAAGTAGGTTGGGAAAATGTGCAAAGAAGTAGTTTTTAACAGAATTCTAGAAAATCATTTGTTTTCTATCCCTTTGAACATGTGTTGATCCAAGACTTGGGAGGGGTATGTGGGTGGCCCACAAAGAACCGTAAGGGTGACAAGGACCAGGGCCCTCATAACCTCATCTGACTGTGCTATGTGCTTAGACTTTTTATCACTTAAAGATGGGTGTGTTGGGACTTAAGGATGAAAGGATACAGTATTCTTAGAGTGAGTCCCAGGAACAGCTGCTCCGGGGGGGACCCAAAAACGAGACTCTTAGTCAAATGTGGTGATTAGTGACTTCCCCCCTTGGGGGTTTCTCAGAGCTTTCAATATGCCAGAAGGCTCTGGAAGTTCTCAGTAAGGTGTTAGAGCATAAATTTCCCACCACCCTCCTTGACTACATACTCCTTTCTGTTTATTTTCATAACTGATAAGTCAGTATTCTCTGGAGCATTTTGGCATGTGAAGTCAACTGTGTGTCTCCAACTCCATGTTCTCTTCTTACTTCATATGCCCTCCTGCTGATTTGAAGATAGGGGAAGTGATTGGGGACATATTTTTGTGATGTAGGGAAGTGAGGAGGGAAGTATGGTTCCTGTCACAAAGGATGGCACAGTTGGATGAGTTTCCTAGTGAGCTTTCTATGGCTGTGGTAAAGATCATGGCCAAGAACAACTTGGGAAGACAAGAGTTTATTGAGTTTACGTAGCCCATGTCACAGTCCATTGAGGAAAGTCAAGGCAGGACCTAAAGGTAGGGTCCTGGAGATAGGGGATGAAGCAGACACCTTGGAGGAGGTGTTGCTTACTGGATAGCTCCTCATAGCTTGTTCATGTTGCTTTCTTATAAAACTGAGGACCACCTGTTCAGGAGTGGCACTGCTCAGAGTGAGCTGGGTCTTCCCACATTAGTCATCAATCAAGAAAATGCCCTACAGATTTGTCTATGGGACAACCTGATGGGGGATGTCTTCTAGGTTGAAGTTCTCCACTCCCAGATGAGCCCAGCTTGTGTCAAGCTGTTCAAAAGTATCTCAAATGAACAATGGGGATGGTTAGAAAATCTTAACCTGGGATTTCACACCATACTGTTCAGTCTTGGGGAGCCATCTTCTAGGTGACTCAGTTTTTATAGTTTATATTAATATTTTTAAGATAACTGCAACACTAATCCTCCACTAAAACATAGCCCTTATATATGTATGTTGTGCCCCAGGCATAGTACTAAGTATTTAATATGCATTTTCTTTCTATATTCTGTAAGATCAGGATTATCACTATGCCCATTTTCCAGGTTATAAAAAGAGAAAGGATATATTATTGGGTGCAAAGTTGTATAGCTAATGAAAAGTGGCTTATCTAACATCAACATGCACTGAGATATAGATAATATATTATGCACAATATAATATGATATGATATGATATGATATAATATAATATATATATGTGTGTGTGTGTGGATACATATACATATGACCATACTGAGGAATTGAACAGAAAACCTTACAAGGGGTCTCCCCTTGAGCTCTATCTTCAATCCTCAACTTCATATAATTGTAGATTATATATATTTTTCATTTATTAATGTATTAAAATGGCTTGTGTTATGTCTGGTTGTAAGTATGCATCAATAAGCATTCAGATAGGGCCCTTGTTACAATGTCCATCACAGTGGGGGAAACTGGCAGTCACAAAATAAACCGGTGAACACATAAGAACTTCAGACAGTGCTAGTTGCCATAAGGCAAGAAAACACATTAACATCTGGAGTGACAGGGAGATGGCAATGGAAGGTGGCTACTATGATTTGTTCAGTCAGATTGTTCTTGCCAGGGTGGTTGGGAAACAGTGAAGAATTATGATAGGAAGACAATGTTAAAGAAGTCAGCCGGCTCCTGGTAAGGTAAGGTTTTCTAGGATATTATACAGCGTTTAGATTTTTATTCTAAGGGCTCTGAAAAATTCACTGGATGATTTACATATTTCAAACTTATTTTAAATTGACTTGTAATTGTACATATTTAGGGGTTCCAGTGTGTCATTTCAGTACATGCATTCAATGTGTAATAGCCTGATCAAGGTAACTGACATATTTATTATCTCAGACATGACATTTGTTTGTGTTTGAAACATTCAGACTCACCTCTGAGAGCCATTTTGACATATTCAGTTAATTGGCAAGGACCATTATCCTCCTTGGCCATGAAAAATTAGCAGTTATTTATACTACTCAGTTGATTTAAAGCAGAGAGGGATAGGTTTCATGTTTGAAGGAAAATGATCTGCCCAGAGCTGGCATGGAAACGGACTGAGTTTAGAGTCCAGATGGGAGGATGGTCACTGATGCCGGTGGCAGGTGAACCATTGGTAAGAGGGGGCAGAGTTTGGGTGACGTTTGAAAGGGGAGGTGGCATGTTTTGCTGAATGAGAGGCTGTGTGTACAGTTTGTAACCGAAGCCAAGGATCCTATCCAGGTCTCAGATCTACTCTTCGGAAGGGGCCCTGAGCAAAAGCTGTCTGACTAGTGGGGAAAGCAGTCGATACTGCCTTCAGCTGGGGGCCGGCAGGACCACACCCATGAGCAGGAAGGAGCAGGGCTGGAGTGAGGCGCTGGAGGCTCGAGCACACGGATGGAAATTTTTGCTTACCACTTTCCAAATGGAGGCTGATGATGCTTTTTATGTGTGTTAGTCACTCTTTGTTGTGAGCCTGCCTGTGCCTAACCAACCACCACCTCCCAAGAACTCCATGGATTTCCGGGTTGGTCTTGGGTAAACCCTCCCACTCCGGCATCTTCTGAATCAGCAGCAACGCTAGCAGCTTCCCACTCATGGGCCACGCGGTATTTCCGAAGGTGTCTGGAGTAGTTTATCTCGCCACAAACGTATAACATAGAAATCTTTGAAGTTTCTCATTCTAATAAAAATGGCTTTGAGTAAAAACATTTAGGTCTGTCTTACAGAATCCCACGATCTTTCACATTTCTGAGGAACGTCTTTATAAAGAAGGTGGAAAGGAAACGTGGCTGTCTTCAGGGCTATTGGGAATATTAATCCTCTCGTTGTGGAATGTACCCTTGGCAAAGCATACATGCAAAGGATTTTAAGCCTGGGTTTAAATGGTGGACACTCCTCCCCCACTTGAATGGTGCTTTTCTCTAGTTTGTAGTTATAGTCAAGTTTGATATAACTCTCTCTGTATATATTTTGGATTTATTTTATGTGTATGAGTGTTCTGCTTACATGCATGTATGTGTAACATGTACATGCCTGGTGCCTGTGTAGGTTGGAAGAAGGCACGGAATCTGGAAACTGGAGGTGTAGATGGTTGTGAGGCATCATGCAGGTGCTGGGAACTGAATCCAGGTCCTCGACAAGAGCACAAGGGCTTTTCACTGCCGAACCATCTCTCTTGCCCCAAATTTGACATAACCCTTGCTACTGTATTGCCACTCACTGAAATACCTTTGAGTTGTATTGCTTTTTAAGAGGAGTAGTGATGTTTCCTGAGGCCAGCTAGTAGTCACTGCTGTGTGTGGGTGTGTAAAAGAGGCATCTCTCTCACTCTGTGGACTTATGTGATCTCACTGGACGTGCCAGAGCAGATCTCAAGGCATTTGGTCAAGGGCACATATAATATTCTCACAAGTTTTTACTTAACCAGCTTCCTCTGGCTGGAATTCTAAACAATTTTGGGGGGAACTGTAAGTTTCCTTTAGTTCTCATGTATCATTGTGGCCTACAGAACATGCAGAGTGAAATGGAGAATCATAAACAGTGAAATAATATAGAAATATATACTTTTACTAGAGCTAAAGTGGACACCAAGTTATCTTTATAAAAAATTGTTTTATGTCTATAGAATAGTCTGCATGCATGTCCATGACTGGTGTCTGCAGAAGCCAGGAGAGGACATCAGATCCTCCTGGATATGATTGTGAGCTGTGGGTGTTAGGTGCTGGGAACTGAACGCAGTCCTCTGGAAGCCTTGGAAGAACAGCCAGTGCATTTTTTTTTGACACAGGGTCTCTCTATGTAGTCTGTCCTAGAGTTCAATATGTAGACCAGGCTGGTCTCATAGAGATTCTCCTGCCTCTATCTCTCTACCTTCCAACTGCTGGGATTAAAGGTGTGTGCCATATGCCTGGGCAGCAAACGCTCTTACCTACTGAAACATCTCTCCAGCCCCTGAATAATATACAGTGTATGCCTGAGAGTGAGGAAAAAATGTTAGCGGGTAACTAAGTGAAATCTATTGTTGACATATTAAAATTTATAATTATTCTATGGTAGCCTTAAAATACTTGAATGTTAAACATGTTTATCTTTTTGTTTGTTTGTGTGTGTGTGTGTGTGTGTGTGTGAACCTGTTAGTGTGGGTGCCTGTGGGCATCAGAAGAGAGTGACAGAGTCCCTGGAGCTGGAGCTACAGGAGGTAGTGGGTGCTGGAACCTGAACTCAGATCTTCTACAAGAGCAGTATATGCTTTTAATTGCTAAGTCATCTCTCCAGTCCCTTAGATGTTTTATTTTTAATTTTTAGTTGATATTGGAACTTCAATATGTGAATTTACTAAATAGGTACCTATATACAAGGATAAAGAGTAGCAACAAATTCAGATGATTTCTTAAAAGTATGATTCTAAGGTCTTTCTGTGTATTATGACATTCAATTTTAAAACACTTTATAGAAGTTGATAAGGTTGTTAGTCCTCTCTTATATCAGTAAGGGACAAAGGAATTGAACTGTGATTAGACCAAAGCTCTCTGGTTTCACAATCTGTTGTTATCTGACTATACATTAAACTATAATGTTACTATTACATTTTTAATAAAAATATATAATCTGTTTTTTTTCCACTGATGGTTGAACACCTTCAATGTGACTTGTCCTATGTTAGGAGACGTCAGGTGGGCCACAGCAAATAGGGCCCAGGTGTACTCTGAAGCATCCTTGTGTCTACTGGGGTTCACAGAGGCTGTAAGGCTGCTCTTCAAGGTAGAGGGGGAGTAAGGCATTGCAGTGGCAGTGAAGAGCAGCAGCAAATGCTAGCAGTGGGAAGGAACTGGATGTCCATGGACAACAGGGAGTAGAGACTATTCTGACCACAACCACACAAGATTGGGTCTAGCTATAGAAGCGCAGGGTGAGGTCAGCCTCACCAGGTCAACCACTGACAACCAAGGGAATGCTGAATATGGCTGTTATTGTCACACTGATACGGTGTTGAAGGACTAAACCGAATAACACATTAAGATGGTTGAAGCAGTAAGTGCTCAGCAAATGGTTCTAGGAGGTGTGGTGGTTGAATAAGCAGACCGAACCTGGAGCTCTTTTATTGTGGGTGGCCTGGGGTAAAGGTGAGGGTTTTAGTTTCATAATGTCTCATTTCTAGAAGTCTTTCACAGTCTTCATCACAGCCTCTGAAGCCAGTGGAGTCTCTGCCTTCTCCAGAAGGGCTACTTTCTCTCTACACTGCCCTACAGGAGTCCTGTGTTGTTGCCTGGGTGTGGACATGTTAACCACAAAGAACCAGCTGGGCCTGGAAGCAATTCTCTGTCAGCATCTTTTTCTTCTTTCTTTGCTGTTTTGTTTCTTTTACTACCTCTTTGTTCTTGGATTTTCTTTAACATTTATGATGTATATTGATGGGATATCATTTAACTACTCTTAGAAAATGTAACTAGGGTACGGGGTATAATGGAACCACTTAAAATCCTAGTTGGTCAGTGAGAGAATTTGTTTTCTGGGTCAGCTGTGAAGAAAGAGGAGAACAGAAAGGAAGGAGCATTGCATGAGGAGAATATTCCCACAAGTAGCCAGAGTGGTTGAATTTTTTTTTTTAAAGAATTCACTATAAATCCCAGGCTGGCCTTGGACTGGCAGTCCTCCCACTTCAGTCTCTTAGGTGTTGAGTGCTGGGATTATGGGCTTGTGCCATCGTGCCTGGGTACATGTTTGGCTTTTAAGAGTAGATTAATTGGACAAAGGGCCAATCACTCAATAGAGTGAGAAATCTCTTGTAATCTCCTTCCTTGTCGGCACAGATATTTCCCACCCACCCACGTGTGTCTGGCTACTTCTGTCTTTTTAATATTCTAAAGGGATGTCTGCTCCAAAAGGCATAGATTTGAATGAAGGTAAGTAGATAGGATATGGAGTGCCTATCATGTGTCAAGCACATGCCTACGTATTTATTGGGTGCTCACAGCAGTCTTCTGAGAGATTGAACCCTTACCAAATAATCAAAACCAGTTCCAGAGAATCTCTGCGATCCATCTACATGAGCCAGTGAGTAGATTTGGGTTTTTTAACTTGTGATTTTTGATTCCTTTCATGGTCCTCTTTTGTTTCCTTCTTGTGGAGGAAACACCATACAGCAAGTTATTCGTTTTGCTTAGTGCGTGCTAACACATAACGCCTTGTCATCCTCCCAAACCCAGCTCCTGCTCTATCCCTGGCCATTCTTCAGCTTTCTTTCCTTTCTGTTCACTAAAATGGTGAGTATTGGAGTAAGGTTTAAAAACACGAATCTCATAGTTTTCCAAGTGCTAGATCAGAATTCTGTTATTTTGTCTCCCTTGCCTCATTCTGAGTGGAGAGCCCTGGATCCCTTCTTATCTGAACTCTTTGCAACCGTCATTCCTAAACACTGTCATTTCTAACTCTCCTCCAGCTCCCTCATCTTCCCTGATGTCAGCTTCTCCGGAGATGCTGATACTTCTTTGCTCCATGGTGTGGCTGCTAACTAACACATGGGGAGGTGAGGAAGGCCTGTGCTTAGAGACAACACACGCCTGATGTGAAGTCACACTTGTTGCTTTGGATTAGCCTCTGTCATGCTTACAAACACAACTTTGCTTAACTCTCAAATCCTCAGCTTCACCCAAAGCTGTCACGCTTCAGCAGATGTGATGATTCACATGGTCTCTTTTTAAAAGTTCCCCAAACCACGTTGCTTTGTATCCGTGGACTCCTCAAACAAACTCGCCTATGCGCCATGCGCTTAAAGAGCCCCATGGGATTTGGGCTCTTCCATTTAAGTTGTGATCTAGGGCATGTCAGGAACCAACCGAGGGTCCTCCCAAGCGCTGGCTTCTCCCTCTAATGAGCTTTCTACAGAAAATGTGGAGGTTTCTTAACTATCGAGTACAGTGTTGCAGGGTGGCCTTTCTGGTTTCTAAAATAGAGTTGATGTGGCTCAGATGTGACTCTCTGGATGCTCCCTCTAAAGTACACAGACTAGTGTGTTCCCCACAGGCAACTATGATGAGCCACCAAAGAGAATGAGTGAAAAGTCTGAATACATAGCTAACTAAATAATTTAAAAAATTAAAGGAAGCAAATATAAGAGAGGTTAGTGAGGAGATGTGAGACACACACACAACATTTATATTGAATTAAATTAATTCATTTATTAAATTAATACACATAATCTTCAAGTTGTTGGTTAGGAGGTTAAAAGGGCTTAAAGAAACCCCTAAGACATCATAAATTTAGTACATGCAGAACATGTTCATTTTAAAAGAAAGAAGGAAAAAAATGAAAGCATATAAATTTAGAGAGGGCTTTACCGGGAAGAGTGAAGCACCTTTCTGAAGGGGCGTGGCTGGCTAGCTCGTGTAGGGACTGAGAAGAGCAATGAAGTTGGTTCTCTGAGGGTGGAGACAACTGCAAGTTGAACTCAGGTGCTGCCAGGGCAAGGATCTGTGCCTGCTGGAGTGAAGCAGAGATCCTGAGGTGATAATCCTGGCACCCTCTGGCATCCCAGTAAGCAGAAAGTGCCCTCCTCTTCCGACCGTGCAGTTTTCCTCTCTTGCCCCCTAGTGGTCAAGTCTAGCAGAGACGCGGGCAGAGGAACATTGGGGGATGCTGGGCTCCAAGACAGGATTCTTGGAGATCAAAGGGAGGATGGTGGAGCTGACAAATGTAACTTAACAACAGGTACACAGATCGGTTTACTCTGAAATCTACGTCTTCCAAGACAGTCATCCTTAGGTATCTGGAATCTCCACACAACGTCATTTACTTCTCTCTCTCTCTCTCTCTCTCTCTCTCTCTCTCTCTCTCTCTCTCT
>LOJH01058897.1:0-10984 GCA_001685095.1 Ellobius talpinus
GGGCTCCGTGCTCCCCGCGTCCTTCCCGCGCCCCGGGTCACCTCGCGGGACACGGCATCATGCTCGCCCTGCAGCGGAGGGTCAGGTCTGTGCCTCCCCTGTCCAGTCCGGCAGTTGGGAGCTGTCGCTGCCCTCAGAGAGGCCCGGGAGTAGACCCCGGCACCGGGACCCAAAGGGGATGTCCCGTGGCCGCCGATCCATCCCACGCCCAGCTACGCAAACCAGGACGCGCCCCCTTGTCCTGTCCCTGTGTATCCTGAATGCGACAATCTCCCACCCCCGCTGCCAGCTGGGTCAGGAGACCCGGATTCCTAGTCGGACCGCAGGAGGAGTACTCCACAGCTGGGGAGCCGCCCCGCCCCCCACCCGACCTGGAGGTAGAGCCTAGGTGCCAGGTTAAGCAGGCGGGGCATCTGCTGGGGTCCCATGGGCTCTGCGCTATAGCCCGAGGATCTCAAGGAGTGGGTGTTAGTCATTCCTTCATTCATCCAGCCAGGGGTTCATTCACCAGCATCTGCTCTGGTGCCAGGCCCTGAGTTGGCTGGGACCTGGAGAGGATCAGATTCAGCCCCCTATATTCCAGTCTGCACCCTGGACCCCCATCATACCCTGGGAGGCCAAGTTGAAAAAAGCCTGTGTTCATAGGGCTTGTCACACGCAGGCAAGGCTGGTCTCAGCAGTCCTGAGCTTGGGAGCTGGCGTGTGAGAATCTACCATGAACTCACACCCAGCCTGTGACGTTGGCAGGTGCCACGCCATCCCCGTGGGGCCTGGTGTGAACGCCACTTCTCCACCCATAAGGCATGGTAAAGACGGAATGAACATGGCCATCTGTCCACACTGTGGACATGAGTGCCACTGAGCAGCCTGTGACCCAGGGACAGGTCCCAGTTCTTGGGCTTGCACTGGCCTTGTGACTCAGGTGCCGGAGACTATACTCCCTGCTATTACAGAGAAATCTTGTCAGGGAGAGGCTGGTTGTGTGAGGCAGCAAGAACCAAATGCATCTAAACACCCCCTTTCCCACTTCCCTCCCCTGCCCTCCTGAGAGAGACACAGTGAGATGACACCAGGAGGCTGGAAAAGGCTCTGCTCCCTTCTTTCTCTTGCCTTGGTCCCTCCCTACTCCTGGTCTTCACAAAGGGAGGGCACGTGTTTCTGTCTGTTGCCCACTTTGCATGTGCTCATGTGTGTGCAGAGGTCTGGACGCCTGGATCCAGGTCTCTTGCCAGGGCGCCACTGTAGCAAGAGCAGTTAGAGCAATCCCTTCTTGGACTGTGCACCAAGTAATGTGCTAAAGCCCTTTACTGCCCCATGATCCTGAGAGGTAGGGTGGCATTCCCCTTTTTAAATACTTCAGAAGCAAATAGCTCCCTCGAGGTGGCTGGGGGATGAGGGGTCTGGGCAGAGCCTGCTTGTCAGACCAAGTTATTTGGATGCTAAAGAACATTTCCACTCCCCTTCCCATTCTGGGAGAGCGGTGGCCTCAGGTCCTCAGCGGTGGCTTGTGGGTTCTTTGGTCCCTGGCTGAGGTCCATGGGGATGAGTCCCCGGTGAAAGGTGAAGAAATTGCCAGGCCTCCCAGCTCTGCTGCCTGGAGCTGCTTTACAACTTTGTGATTTCACACGCAGTCCTTTCCCTTAGGGCAAATCAGACTTCCCTCCTCTGTGACTCTGCTGCCTGGTGCCTCTATCCCTTACTCAGCTGCCACCCCAAGGAGCTCTGCAGATGACCTCTGGCAAGATCTGACTACTTGTCCCTTCACAGCTCTTTAAAGCAACTTTGGCAGCTTGCTAACATCCTTTCTCTTCTTGAGCTGCCTAAACCCAGTGACTTAAAAATACACAGTAGAGAGGGAACCAACCCCATTTATGTTGAATGATATAGGCAGGCTTTAGAGCCAAGTCCTTCTGTTCATAGCTAAGAAAACGAAGGACCAAGGAAGAGATACACAAGAGGGGAAGGTGGTAGTTTCTTACCACCTGCAGACCAAAAGGCAGAAGGATCAGGCCTTGGCTTTGAGAGGAGAAACTTAGAATAAAGGGAGGTTGTAGGTCTTGTGTAGAGGTTGTAGGACATCTTGCCCATGAGAGAAGGGTCTGCTTCCCAATTTGTGAGGGGTTTCCTCTGAAAACTGGCCAATAGCCCAGCCACCGAGGGAAGACAGGATTTGGGTCCTGAGGCTGTTGTGGTACCTGATTCCAGGTCATCACATCGTGGTAAACGGCAGTGCTTGAGTTGTACAGTGTAGATAGCCTGAGCTGAGCAGCCAGCCATGGCTGTGCCAGCTGTGCCAGGAGTGGAAGGAAAACAGTTCAAGGACTTTCATGTAGCTAGGAGAATTCAGGTACAAGAGAAAATGTAAGCAGATCCCAGAAAGGATGAGATTAATTTGCAGAGAGTGGATCCAACTTGATTATTATCAGTTTTCTACCTCCAGGCAACCTCAGCCACATAGGAATTACTTTAGTTGGCCAGCCCCAATACTTGGAAAGGAAGAGCACTCCTTGGTCTTGCTCCATGGACAAAAGAAAGGCAGGATGAAAACCAGTGGTGGGGAGGAGGAGAGGACTGGAGGACTCTAAAGGAAATGACAGTTCTCTGTACAGAGCCACCCATGGGCCAGAAGAGGCCGCAGGTTGGAGCAGTGAAGACTGGATTCTCTAGTTGGCTCTTCAAGGCTAGCAGAGTTTGAACAGGATGATAGCAAGGGCCAGGCTCCTTGGTTCTGCAGAAGCTTCAGCAAAGGCTGGGAGGCTGGATAAAGGGGGAAAGAGCAAGTGTACAGGGGCTGCTACAGAGAAACCCAGCTGACTGGGATGCTGGGTTCCTAAAGCCTTGGTGCAGAGGTTGGCAGGAACTCCAGAGAGCATGGGGACCAGCAGCGAGATGGTAAGCCTAGTGTGTTTGGACAAATCCCTGTGGCACATTGTGAGGGTTCTGGAGGCTGGAGAGCTGCCAGCAGGGGAGCTGCCTCTGTTGGGAAGGTCTTGCTCTGCCTTCTGCCAGCAGTCCTGCCCCTCCCTTCCTGTGAACCTTGCTATCCCCCCCTTTATCCCAGTGCGCCAACAGGCTTGGTCTGTCCCCAGGCTAGTGCAAATTGGAGACATGGGTCCTTAGGCCAGTCGGAGCACATCAGGTAGCCAATAGAGTTTATGAAGCTCTAGGAGAAGGACAGGAATGTTTGGAGAGCCCAGAGCCCATGCCACAGGGCTGGGCAGGCATTTCAGGCTGGATGAACCAGTTTATGTCATTTCCAGGTATTGGCCTCTGCTCTTAAGAGAAGGAGCTGGCTGAGGGAGGACAGCAAGACTAGTCATCAACAGCACTAAAATACCAATCCGATACATGGAGACCCGGGGGGAGGTGCTTGCAGATACTCAGGTTCAAAGCCCTGATTAAGAAGGGGGTATGGAGGCCTAGGTGTGTGCTCAAGGTCACAGGAAAAGGTAACAACAGACCTGAGTGCTCTAGGAGATGGGTGTGTGTTCTCACACCTCTGAAGGACCAGGGAAGCAGACCAGGAGAGGAAGTTTGGGGAAGGGACCAAGGCTGGTCTTGCACTTTGGGAAGATGGCAGAAGAACTGAGCCACATCCCAGACCTAGGGCACCAGGATAATATCCCTCTGTATCTTGGGAAGGTTATCACTTTTGCAAGGGGCCTGCTGTCAGACTCCAGGACTTCCTCAGACACTTCTTCCAGGAAGCCTTCCTTGGCTTGCTGCAGTCAGGTAGTGCTTAGGTTCTTGTGTGAAAATGTAGTCTCTGTGAAATCACTTTTCACAGCGGCTAACACATAGGCTATAGTTTGAGACCCTTCACAACCTCTTAATCCTGGTGTGGTTTTATTGTATGAGCAAAAATGGTACAGCCCAAACAGAAACTCTGCTTTTAGCATGTGACCCTGGGCCTGGAGCTCCTTACTCCCATTAGAGGTCCCTGTTCCTTGGTCTGTTTGTGGGTATAACATTGGGAGACCTACTAAAGATGGTTAGATGTACTCCCTACTGCTCTCTGGAGCCCTGCCTGCAGCTGGCAAACTGTGATAGTTCCTAGTCAGAAGTCTGGAGACTTCTAGTTCACCCATTAAAAATTCATGAGGGGAGTGTGTGGTGTAAAAGAGATGGCTTGGTGGCTAAGAGTACTTGTTGCTCTTGAAATGGGCCCAAGTTCAATTCCCAGAACCCATGTGGGGAATAACCACCATCTATAACTCCAGTTCCAGAGGATCTGATGCCCTCTTCTAACTGCTGTGGGCACCAAGAACACACATGGTACACACACACACACACACACACACACCAAACACTCATGCATAAAATAAGATAAAATAATCTAACTTAAAAAATTATGATGGGAGGCAGAGTCCAGGGAGGCAAAGGGTCCCTCCCTGAATCAAGGGCAAGAATGTGAACTCCAGAAGTTTCTGAGAAAGAACCAGCCACTTTCCCAGGGGTGCTCTGAGGTGCCAGGTTTGCAGAAAGGAAGACAGACCAGGGGTTTGCATCTGGCTCTTTTTTATGAAAGCCCTTAGCATTATTTTCCGTCTGATGACCAGACAGCACCTCTTTGCAGAGGTGGGGTGGGGGGCGAGGAGGGGTACGAATGGGTGCACATACAATCACAATGTTGTTCCTATCTTGTAGATGGGGAAACTGAACCTCAGAAAGGTTGAGCATCTGGTTCTAGACTTACCCGCAGACTTGGAGGCAGGCTGAAACTAGCAAGTAGGGCTCTTTCGTTCTTGCCTCCATCATTATATTGTCTAACCTGGCATGGGCTGACCTTGAACAGCTCCCTCTGAGCCTCAGCTTTTGCATCTGTAGAAAGGAATGAGGAAGAAGAGCGTGGGTTCAGGAGAGGTTGGAAGTTCTACTTAGCTCTCCCCGTGCTCTTTCTTTTCTATCCACCCTTATCCTGGGGTCTATCTGTCTTTACTGCTCCAGGAAAGGGCCTCACCTCATGTAGATGGGACTTGGGGGAGTTGAGGGTTGAGAATTCCTGAAGAGTCAAGGGTATTCACAGCCTAAGCCTTCTAGGGGTCTCTGACTCTAGCTTGTCACCGAGCCTCATGGAAGCAGGTGACCAGAACTCCCCTCGGGAGAGGTTTGGAGGTGGGAGGGGTAGGAGAGAATGCATAGCAAATAAGTTTGGAAATCAAATGAGATCTGAGCTCCCCACCCACTCCCTCAAATCTCTCTACTCGCTCTCTTTTAAAATTCTTGTTTTCTAAAGAGAGAGAAAATGCTAAATTGCACCCCCTTTCTCAAGGAATGGGAGCCTTAGTGAGTCACTCCGGAGGTAAATGCCACCTCCAAGGTCCCACGTGTGCCTGCAGAGGCCTGTACAGCCCTGTGGCCACAGCCCCCAACTGGGGTATGCATGTGGGTAGGATGACAGGGTTCTCCTGCTTGTCTCGGCTCTGGGTAAGAGCCGGGTCCCTGCAGGAGGACCTAGTCAGCTGACCTGCTTCCTCCGGCATACCCCAGATGGGGCCAGGCTTTGAGCCAGTGTAACAATCGGCTTTCAGTTTGTGGCTGAGGAGCTGTGTTTGGTGGCATGGTGGGGCCGTCTGAGGCTGGAGTGGGTCACAGTATGGGTGCACTTGAGGCACCAGGGGTTGAGAGGTTGGCCCATGCAGGTAGGTGTGTGAGGCTGATGAGGGTCTCCTGGCGTCAAGCTGTGGCTAGGTGTGTCAGGGCAGGCAAGGTCAGTGAGGAGGTGTGCCACCTCCCCGTGACCCATAATTCTGGAGGGAGGAGAAGTAGCCCGTCTGTTGGCTGGGGATGCCAAACAAGGGTTGAAGGCAGAAATAGAAACACACTGGGCTCCATCTGGGAGGGGCGCTGAATTCTGGTGGCTGGAGAGGCCTCTTCTGAGCCGGCTGTTGCTGACGCTGTGTTTATTCGGCTCTGGGTATTTGCAGAGTACGTCATTGCCCTCCTGCCCTCCTTAGGGACAGACTTAGGTCTACAGACTTTGTGATCATGAGCTCAAGGTGGGCTGGCATCTGGAAGGCTCTGAGCATGTTTCAGGAGCCTGTCTTCATGCCTACGTTGGTCAGACGTTTGACCTTTCCTGGATTGTTCCAGATCGGTCCCAAGTGCCATCCTTCTGGATCAGAACTCTCTTCCGCTCTGCTGCGGCTTCCCTTTATGAGCCTGGTCTGAGCTGAGCGGTTCTGGAGTCACCCCTGGCAGCATAGCTATTTTGAGCCTCCTATTAGGGCCTGGTATGGGGAATGTGTTTATCCTTTGCTGTGTTTTGTTTCCTTCTTGTGTAGTATAATTTGGGGCAGTGAAAGACAGAATTATCCGGCCCACCTCTAGGGCTCAGCTGGTTCACTGGCAATCGCTGGCACTGTGATTTGGCACCAAATGGAGGGGCCTGAGGGCAGAGATCACCTTGAAGCCCATCCTTACAGTCTGGGAGTTGCAGGTGGAATGGGGTGTCCATATGGGGTCACGCTGGCCATTGTTGGGGTATGGCAGGGTCCTGCTGATGGCAGCCTTTGATGTCCTTACCAAAAGCCAGCTAGCTCATTGGAGTGGATGTTCCTGCGAGAATGTACAACATCCTCCAAGGAGTCTCAGGCCATGCTCTGGCTTCCTAATCCACAGGCTTGATGCGTAGATGTCAAGTACGTATTCTCTGGTCCCTACAGAAGGGTCCTGGGATGATTAGGGAGAATGTCATCCTCTGTCTCAACAGCCCAGATTGCCCCTTGTCCTCCCACATGTGGCACGGTGGTAGGTGCTATGGAGAGATTCCTATGGGGTAGAGGTGATTGCTTCTGCCTTATGTAGCAAGAGCCTGGTAGGACATAGCGGGGACAGCTGGGCCTTGGGGAAATTGTTCCAAAGAATTCAGAACTGTTGGGAGCCTAATTGGCAGAGCAAATGGAAGTACAATAGATAGCCAAAGCTATTAATCACTCATTATCTCCTAAATAAAGTAATTAAGGGGTATTTAAATGGCATATTTATAAGATACCAGCAGGTCTTCAAAAGCACATCTTTCCCAAAGCAACTGGTTTGGACAACTGGGCCAGGCACAGAGACTGAGGTTCTAGTTCCTGCCTTGTACCCACCCTCCCCTTCCCCCTGAACTCCTCTCTGCAGGGACATCCCTGCACTTGGGAAGGCAACAGGTCACAGAAACTTCTGCATTGTATAAAATGCACTGCAGCATCTAGAGTGTGCTGCAAAAGCATTTTTCTTTTTCCTTTCTTTCTTTCTTTCTTTCTTTCTTTTTTTTCAAGATAAGATTTCTCTGTATATCCTGGAACTTGCTTTGTAGATCAGGCTGGCCTCATAGAGATCCACCTGCCTCTGCCTCCTAAGTGCTGGGATTAAAGGTGTGTACACCCGGCCTACAAAAACATTCTTTAGGCACAAACAGCCTTATGACATTGTGGCTTGGTGTTGTCACCTACAAAGTCAATGCTTGAGATCTGTGCAATGGAATTATAAAATAAAAATCTCCTAATAAGTTAAATAAATTTACAGTTTTGTGTTAGATCCTAATCATAGTGCCCCCTAGTCACATGTGGGCTGTAGGTCATAGGTTAGCTATGCCTGCAAATTATTTGATGTGGCCCTGGGTCCAGACTGTGTACCAGGTGTAGCTATGGCTGGATTCCTCCTGTGCCTATACTTGCCACTTATCATGTGACTGGTCTGTGGTCAGACTCAGGTTTGAGTTTGAGGCTGGTCTGTGCTAACGGCTGAACCTAAGGTGTAGGATATGGTTGAGGTCAAGGCTTAGGCCATGGTTGGGTTAAGGAATCCAGTTGTTGGGATGATTCTGCATCTTGAAGGCTCAGTGCCAGCCCTTGGGTGTGCTTCCCATGGACTGGATCTCTCCTTCAGGGTCCTTCAGGGTGCTGCCCCCTGAAGCTGGGTACCATAACAGACAGCCCCTTTGGGGTTCCTGACAGTCCCCTGAAAGAGATCAGCACACAGCTCATTGGTGGCACATCTAGCATTTTAGGAGATAGTTAGGACTGTTTCTATAGCAACCAACCCCCGACCAGCACTGGTTTCCTTCAATAATGCCTTTTTCTGGAAGCAGCTTCTCCTGGCCTCTCATCCCTCCCAGGGTGGCTGCACAGCCCCTTGAAGGCCAAGCAGGAGTTAGCTGGCCCTGGATTGTCTGGCCCCCATTTTACCCTGACCTACAAAGGGGACCTGAGGGCACACTTTAGGGTATACTCCCCAGAGAGCAACCTTCTGAGGTCCTTCCTGTGCTGTTGCACACTGAGCCCCAAGAGAACTTTTACCACATAGTTCTGTGCAGGGAGAGGCTATGGGCCTGGGAAGGGCTCCTGCCAGGCGTCTCCTCCAGGGAAGCCCATGATCCAGAGGGGTAGGATGGCAGGGATGCCGACATTGACTCTGGTGGGACACTGGTGAGTAATTTGGCACTAGTCTGGCCTGGGAGCAGGGAAGTGCCTCCCCTTCTTCTGGTAGGGATCGGGTGGAGAATGGAGTCCCCACTGAAGGCCTGGAGGAAGAGGGGGAAGCGTGGAAAGTTCTCAGTGGCTAGTGTGGCTAGGGCCAGATGGTGGGAGGATAGGCTGAGAGAAAGTGGAATGAGGGGAGGGGAGGAGAGGAGAGGAGCAGCTCCCATTCCAGGGGCCCCAGGAGAGTGGCCTGCTCGTAAAAATTTCCGCTTAAGAAATAAGCAAAGAATAGCCCTTGGATAATCAAGACTTCTTATTCCATTTAACATGTTCCTTTACTATTTTCTTCTACTTAATTATTGTGTGCATGTGTGTGACAGACATGTTTGGAGATTGGAGGTTGACTTACAGGAACTGGTTCTCTCATTCTGCTATGTAGGTTCTGGGGATCAAACAAGGGTCATCGGGCTTTCGCAGTAAGAGCCTTTCCCCACTGAGTCATCTTGGCAGCCCATTAACAAGCCCTGCAATGGCGGCAGTGGAGGCTGGGTCCTATGCTGAACCTTTCTCAAAGACTCATTCATTTACCCTCTTCATTACTTGTGATGTAAGTGTGACCATTATCCCTGTTTTACAGAGGAGAAACTTAGGCACAAAGTCATTGGTAAATATCTAAGCTGGGAACGAGGCCAATGGGAGTGGGTAGGTTCCCTGGAGGGAGGAGGAAGGTATAGGAGAAAGGAAAGAAGTAGGGGAGGAGGAGGAGATGACAGCAAAGGCAGCGGTAAGGAGGCAGCTTCCTTGGGATCAGTCACCTGTCTGTCTGTGGAGCCTCGCTCAGGCACCGTAAAATGCCAGTCTCCACATGCTGCCTCCAGACCCTGAGACCCCAGCGCCATCATGAGGATCAGGGATGCGTTTCCAAGTGTGCATGTTCTCCCAGACCTGATCATTCAGTCACACTAATGGCCAGGACTTAGACCACTCCAAGCGCTGGCTTGTAGAGCCCACTTGTCTCTGTGTGCATGGTAGTGGGTAGGGGTGGGTGTCTAAGGACTGTAACCTCACCTCCTTGTCACCTTCTCTGCTGACACTCCGGGGTTCCAGTGTATCAGCCAACAGGACAGTTTCAAATGCAGTGGGGCGACAGTCACTGCCAGGCAGGCAAGTGTGGGTATAGACAAGCCCAGCGCTGTGCAACCCAGGTCATGCTCAGAGGTGCTTGCTTCATCCTGGGATCTAGGAGTCGTGTGTCCTATTTATTTGGAACCCCAGAGTCATGGCTCCCAGAAAATGTCCATGATCTTTCCCTTACTCTGACATACTGAGTTGCCAACTGGGGGGTGGGAAGTTCTATATCCTCTTTGCCTGGAGATGGTTGCCACTGTGGCCTTGCTTTTCCCTGGCCCTATTCTGCCTCTGTCTCATCAGCCCTGCTCGCTTCTTCCTTTGAGGCTCAGCTTGGGTCTCCTCCCCAAGAAAGATCACAAGGTCTCTTCTTGGGGTATGGCCACCCCTGTGTGACTCTGCCTGGACAAGAGACCTTTTATATGGAATCTGGCCCATGGACCAAGCTCCTTGCCCTCTGCAAGACAGAGCAGGCCTGTGCCTTGAGCTAGCACTCCAAAAAGCCAGGATGGTTCCAGTTCCTCTCTGTGCTCACCCCCCCTCTAGGCACCATCTGGTCTAAGGTTTGGCCCAGGATGCATTGGCTTATACTTCTGCCTCCTTCCTGTGGTGTGGCTTCCCTTCTAGCCAGGGCTCCTAAGTACAGGGCAATGTCTCCTTAAAGAGGGCACTCTGCCTTCAGGCAGGGCTGACCTGAGGTCCTCAGGACAGAGCAGAAGGCTCCCCCTGTCTGGTTGTGTCTGCCTTTTGGTCTGTTATAGTCGTGGGACCTGAGATGGGGCCAGTGATCTGAGCTGGTGTCTGGCCTTACTCATCTAGGAGAAACCCAGGTCTGTCACTAGTTCTTAGAAAGCACACTGGGCCTGAGGTAGGGGGTTGATGGGTCTGGAGGCAGATTGGGGATAGCTCTAATGCCCCCCCCCCTGCAGGCCCAGCTTGGGACTGCAGAGCAGCAGGAGGACTTAGGTAGCCTCTTCTTGATTTTCATTTTAGGTTTTAGGTAATTGTGGTCCTCAGGCAGATACAAACTGAGCCTTGAAAGACATAAGCCTGAAGGAGCCCCCTGGCAGAAGCTCAGAGTTTCTTGGGTGTTCTTTCCCTGCCTTGAGCCTTGGTTCTATGGCTAACAAAGGCTCCCTCCAGGCAGTGGACTGCAAACTCTGGTGGCTGATCTTAAACTGAAATCTTATAACAATGAAGTAAGACTCATGATGCCCATTGTAGAGATGAGAAAAACTGAGGCTCTGAGAGGTTAATTTTCTTTGAATCATAGAGAAGTGAGTGAATGCAAAATCATGTCACTCAAAAGCCCACACTCCAAGTTCTGTGCAGAACTTTTACCCGTGCCTGGCAACTGATTGCCTGTAACATAGGAACAATCCTAGGAAGGCAGAGCAGAGGATTGGGAGCTCACACCCCTCACACCTCTCAAGGCGCGCGCGCGCGCGCGC
>LOJH01058899.1:397-11340 GCA_001685095.1 Ellobius talpinus
CCATATTGCTTGGTAAATTAAAGATTTGTGTAGTCAGAAAAAGAGAGATATACAGTAAGGAGAGAGACTCAAAGAAAAAAAAACCTCTAAATGTTTTACTGTGTATTAAAAATATATGCTGGTTTGGGAGAGAAAAGGAAAAGATTAAAGTCCTTAAAATAAAAAAGAAAGAGAATAGTTGGGTGTGGTGGTACACACCTTTAATCCCAACACTTGGGAGGCAGAGATAGACGGACCTCTATGAGTTCAAGGTGTGGTGGCACACTCCTTTAATCCCAATGCCTGGAAGGCAGAGGCAGACAGATCTCTGTGAGTTCAAGGTGTGGTAGCACACACCTTTAATCCCAGCATTTGGGAGGCAGTGGCAGGTGGATCCCTATGAGTTCAAAGATAGCCTGGTCTACAGAGGGAGTTCCAGGACAGCCAAAGATATACAAAGAACCTGTCTCAAAAAGTAAAAGTAAAAATAGAGGTTAAAGTAACGCCACATAAAAATAGAAAATACACAGCGAATCTGGATACTATATGTTATATTTGCGTACATTAGTTAGTATGTGAGCTCAGAGAACTCAGAATCTACACGCTGAGAATACTCTTTCCAGGAGTCTAAAGCCCTGGATAGCTTTGGCTGATAGCAATGCTTACTTAACCCCTAAGCCTCTAAGAATGCTGCCAAGACAATCCCACTCAACCTGGACTCATTCTTGTCAAAGGGAAAACGTCAGCCCTCAGCAGCTCTAGAGCCAGGAGCTCTGGTGACACATCTCTAAGGTAGTATGAACTGTGAGCTTCTCGAGAACCCAGTGCCTGACTGCATGCGCTAGCCCCACCGCTCTACCTCTTTTGATGTCATCCAGCTGGGGCTCTGGTGAGGGCGTATCCTTCAAGGGAGACGTTTTGGGTCCAGCTGGAGGCTTCGTTGGGGCTCGGAATGGTATGGGTGGTGGAGGAGGTGGTGGCTGCGATGGCTGTGGGGGACGAGTGGGCTGTTGTTCCATTCGGGCTTGAATTTTACTGCTCCCCTCAGCTCTGAAATAGACATTAATCAAGAGGCAAAATAGTTTCTCTCCTGATGACCAAGCACACGGGCAGTGTCTGCAGAACCAGTGTTCTTTCCGGGTGACTATAAATCTGATCTTTATGACTTCATGAGAAAGCACTCAACATCCACATGGCTACTGCATCCTAGAACTGTACTAAGCATCGCAATTCAAAACGACCCTCTGCTTCCAAGGAGCACACTTTTTTCCCTTTCTGAGTCAGGGTCTAACTATGTACTTTGGGACAGCCTCAGCCTTCCAAGAGCTGAGATTATAGATGTGCCACATCCAATATAAGTTCAGCAAGGAGATAAAACACAGATATAGTGTGATTAAATGTGTTTATAAGAAAATATCACAATATGACTTAAATTCAATATACAGTTGTAATAATAAATAAAAAGTTTCTGAATAAACTATATTTTGAAATGTTGGCAGCTTGCAAAATTTTCCATTATTTCCATTATCTACTTCCAAGTAAGAAATTTTATTCATTAATAATTCCTCCTGCTCCTCTCATACATGCTATGATTGTTTGTGGGAGCCCGGTATATGTGGGACTCCTAACAGTGGAGTGGGGGTGTCTCCAACTCTTTTGCTTGCCCTTGGAGCTCTTTTCCTCCTACTGGGTTGCCTAGTCTAGCCTGGATTAAGAGGGTTTGGCCTAGTCTTATTGCACCTTGGTATGCTATGTTCTGTAGATATCACTGGGAGGCCTGCTCTTTTCTGAAGGGAAATGGAGGCACAGTGGACCTGATGGGGGGAAAGCTGGGAGAAAACTGCAGTTGGGATGCATTGTATGAGAGAAGAATTAAAAAAGAAATCAAAATGCTCAGAAATGAGTAGATAAAAAAAGATATACTGTTCAATAACCAATAAAAGGTGTCTGTATACTAAAAAAATAATAATTTTTTCTGCAAATGGAATAGCCCAGTGCTTCTTAACTTTAGCATCTGCACAAATCCCCTGGAGATCTCTGCAGCTTCTGACCTAGTAGGTCTTGCTATTCTGAGAGTATAACAAGTACCCAGGAGGGATGCTGCTAGTTCCCAGACCACAGAGTAGAAAGGGAACAGAGCACCACTGGTAGCACAGGAACAGCAGGTTTACCGTAGGCCTTGATACAAGACAAAGGGGCAGGATGGAGACAGGCACTACAGCCTCATCCCCTAGAGTGGGGTCTCAGCTCTAACAGTCAAATTAGGTAAATCACAACTTCTGCGATCCCCAGGCACATCCCCTGCCTCAAAGAAACAATAATCTAGAAATTACTGGTAAAGACTAGGTACCAAACCTAAAACATCGGGCATATGGCCCATGATAATCTCAACAAGTGGGAGCTTTTCCTTTTCTGGTGAAATGAGTGAAAGAAGAAAACTGGTTCAGGGAAGCAGAAACAGACATCAGGCTGCAATACCTCTCAAAATGTAATTAGTGGACTTGTGATTTAGCTCAGTGGTAAGAGCCGACCATGTGCAAAGCTCTGGATCTGATGCCCAGTACCCAACCCCACCCCCACAGAACCCTTAATCACTATCTTACAATGAATACTCTATTCCAGGGTTTTTATATAATAAATTGATGTCCAGACAAACTCTAATATTGAATGACCTGCTAAGAAAGTTCACTATTTAAAAAATTAAGAAACATTTTGTTTTATTTTAAGTTTTTAAAGTTATATTTCTATCTGAGGACTGAACTCAGGTCATCAGAGTTGGTGGCTAACATCTTTATCCACTAAGCAATCTTGTAAGCCCGTGTTCTGTCGCCGCTGCTGTTGTCTTGAGACAGGGTCTCATGTAACTAAGACTAGCCTCAAACTCACTATGTAGCTACCAATAGCCTTGGCTTCATCATCCTGCTGCCTCCAACTCTCAAATGCTAGGCTTACAAGTGTGACCAACCATAGTCAGTTAGCAAGGGTTTATTCCGACAATATAATCACCTCAAAATATCCCAATTTATAAGCAACAATTTACTCTAGAAAGGTTATGCAATTGTTATTTTGTAATTTTAAGTATATACGTATAAATCAAATTCCCCACTTGATAGTATAAGAGCAATTATGAGATTGACAAAATTGGCTCAATTATAAGTACCTTGTTTTCCCCAATGACTTCATGTTTCAGCTCTTAAAGGCATTATTTACTGCATTTGAGGGAAATGTGCATTTCTTTTCTGTCTGAGACAGAAGTAGCTAACATTACTGATGGGACACTATGAACAAGCAGATGTTGGCACCTTTATAAAATTGGACTAAATACCAAAGATTTAGAAACGTTTAAGGATATCCTTCAGGACAGCATCTGCTGGTACATATGATCCCCACAGTGCAAGAGGAAGGGAGGACACAGAAGTCAGCCATACCTCGTCTTCTTGACCTGAATGCTGCTGCTGAGCTTCTCCAGCACATACTCTCCAGTGTCATGATTGATAATGAGCACACAATCTTTCTGATAAGGCCGTTTGTTCCCTTTGAACACGGTCATTGGTGGTGTGGACCCCTGTTTGCCACAAAAGTATAAACACACCAGTTATAAACAGCCACCTTTACAAAGGACACTGCCTCATCCATCCTTCATTAGAGCTACTCAAAAAGAACAAATGGCAGCCAGGCGTGGTAGCACATGCCTTTAATCCCAGCACTAGGCAGGGAAGGGAGAGGTGGGGGAGGCAGAGGCAGGCTGATCCCTGGGAGTTCAAGGCCAGCATGGTTTACAAAGCAAGTTCCAGGACAGCCAGGGCTGTTAAAACAGAGAAACCCTGCCTCGGAAAAAATAAATAAATAGATGGATGGATGGATGGATGGATGGATGGATGGATGGATGGATGAATAAATAAATAAATAAAAGCTCCTTTAATAAAAAATAAAAGAAAGAAAGAAAAAGAACAAATGACCAGTCTCTGTTGAGGCAAAAGGAACAATTAGAACATAGCAAGCATCTGATTTTAGGTAATCATGAATGTAGCATAAAAGTTTTAGGTTATGAGGCACATTTTTAAGGGTATGGGGAAATGTTTCAAGAATAGTGATACATGGACTCAGAACAATAAACTTTTCTCTACACGTAACTATCACTGTGACTAGTTAAACTAGTGAGTGATCTGTATTCCTTTGCAATTGAAGAGTCCAGGGTTTCTGCATCACGCAAATGACCAACATAGCATTCTCCAATGGTAGCCAGTCAACCTGGTAAGCAGAAACTCACCCACGCTAGCCATCTAAGCAAGCCTTTCAACTGTTCCCCTGTTGTTCTAGGATCAAAGGGTACCATCTTTAAGATGGCCCCTGACTCCACCACCCATCCCACAGCGCTCTGGTCTTCAGAAAACAAGGAGCTCTTGTTCCTGCCTCAGGGCTTTAACTGGGTTTCTGCCTGCTACACCGTGACACTCCTGTCTAAATTGGTCAACCTTCTGCTAAGTCCAAAGACGAGCTAGGAAAGTCTTCTTTAGCTTTCCACAACAAGTATTTGTTTTGGTCCGGTTTGGAGACAGGGTCCCACATAGCCCAGGCCGGCCTTGTTCTCTCAATCATCTTGCTTCCACCTTTCAAACGCTGGGATTACAGGAAAGCATCACATCCAGCAATAGCTATATGTTCCCATAGTTAATTCTGGACCCTAAGCTGCACAAAGGCAAGAAATTTACTGGTTTAAGGTTCAATTCTTAGAGCTTGGCTCTTCAACCCCTTATTTTTGCAATAAAAATTTAGGTTTGAAAGGGAGCTTAGGGACCATTTACCCAACCCCTTCATTTTTCATTTGGGAAACTAAGGTCCAATGGGAGATGATGTAACCTGCCACAAGTAACATGCAAGAAAAGAGGAGTTTGCATGAACAGACTGTTGTTTTTCCTCAGCTCAGAGGTATACAGGCCATTCTGTCAAGAGTTACACAGAGCCTACTGTATTTGAGGATAGAGCTGTGGAATGTGCTAAGAACCTCTTCTATTTTAACTTGTTTGTTTGCATGTGTGTGCGGTGTACTTGCATGTGTGCTTGTTTCCTTGTGTGGGGGCAGATGTGTGCATACAACCCCTGGAGGCTTGAAGTTGACATCAGGTACTTTCCTCAACTGTTCTACACTTTGCTGAGGCAGGGTCTCTTGCTGAACCCCACTAAGTCGAGCTAGCCACCACGCCCCAGGGATATCTGTCCCTACTTCTGTAAATGTGGGACCCCAGGCAGCTACCATGCTGGCCCTGCTTTCTACATGGCTTCTGAGGACCGAACTCCAGTCCTCATGTTTGTGCCCTTTATTCTGGGCCATCTCCCAGGCCAAAGCACTGTTAACGCAAACTTCAGTTACGGTTTTCTTTCTGTTTTTCCTTTGGCTGGGATTGAACCTAGGACCTCATGCATGCAAAGCAAGTCCTCTACCACTGAGCTACAGCTACAGACCCAAAGTGTTGCCCTGAAGAGAGCTTTACAAAATCTTTTCTTCCAAGTCCCTGGTGCAGCTTTTAACTGAGTTCTTCATCCTTAAATTAGCAATGTTCCAAACCTTTAGTTCCTGCCTGGGAACATCAGCCTGCATGGGACCCTTACCATATATAAAGATGCCCCTCTGGCTCCTACCTGCCTTCTGGCTGCCTGGTGGTCAGAAGTTGCTATGGTTACACTTGGCGCATGGGGCCTTTCTCTCAGAACAGTACGGGAGAAACTCTATGTATGTCTAGCAGAGGGGCCACTGTCCAGATGGAAACCTGCCTACTGTACTGCATGCTTGGGAGAGGGGGGCTCAGGAACAAGGGCAAAGAGCTACCTTAAACCAAGTCCCATGACATGAGTTACTACCCACCTAACCCCTAAATTCCAATTTTACTTACATTGACTTTTTTAAAATCTAAATAAATAAATAAACAGAATGAAATTCAAACTAAATAAAATACAAGGATTTGTTATACTAAGTCAACGATGGAAACAACTCACAGGAATGTGTGGCAGTGTGATTGTGACTTCATCTCCTTTGCCAACCTGGAGCTCTCCTTCACAGGAAGTGTCTATCGATGCTGGCTTAAAATCATCTAAAGGAAAGAAAGAATATTTCCCATTGGGGGACTGAATATAAGGACTTCTGGGGCACTTTGATTTCAGAATTAAAAATTGTATTACTTAAATAAAAATTGTTGAGGATTCTTTCATGGATGTATGTTCCTGTATGTACATGGGTACATATATCTGTAGGATTTTAGTCTCTCAGGTACTGTTAGTCTTTTTGTTATTGTTTNTTTTTCAAGTCAGGGTTTCTCTGAGTAGCCCTGGCTGTCCCGAAGCTGCTCTGGAGGCCAGGCCGGCCCTGAACTCACACAGAGATCTGACTGCCTCTGCCTCCTGAGGGCTAGGATTAAAGGCGTGCACCACTACTGCACAGGTTGTTTTGTTCTGAGACAGAGTCTCTTGTTGGCCTGGAGTGAGTGAGGCCAGCGAGTCGCCCGTGATCCTTCTGTCTCGATGTCCCCAGCACTGGGATGACAGCTGTTTACTACCACATTGTGGCACTTTTATGTGGGTTCTAGAAATCCAAATCAGATACCCATCCATTCATGGTAAGCACTTCATAAATTAAGCCAATTGCCCAGCCCCATCATTTAAAATTCTTAAAAAAAAGAAAAAAATTACATCATAAAAAACTTTATATATGCTGAAGTATAGAGACTAGAACAATGAGCCCCAAAATACCACCATCCAATTCAATAATTACCAACTCAGGAACACCTACCTCTACATATGTTGCCTTCAACAACACTATTATTTTAGTGCAGGGAGCTGGAACTCATACACCCTTATGAATGTATACAAGACATTCCCATATTCCAAGAGATAGCTGACAGCTAACATCTATCTTCCATAATAAGGGAATTATTAGAACTGTGTGCACAGAAGCCACAGAGCAAACATTCTGGCTGCAAATCTACATGAGACACAGGAGGCCACATGAGGCTGACTTCTTTCTGCATAGAAACGGTCAAAAGTAGAACCTGCCACACTCAAGCTCTCTCGTTTTGAAAAAGATACTTCTGGATATATTCAGAAGCAGATGGGCAAACTCCAGAAGTTATCTTGCTTATTCTTACAAATGACACACTCGGAAGAGCCATTTTACTTCCTATTACCACATACCTGCCTCAAACTTCAGGCCAGGCACACATGTGCAGATTCTCACTTATCATACTGCCCCTCAGTGGAGGGGGGAAAATGATAGTCTTATCACTTCCCAGTATTGCTTCGTTCAAACAGCTGGCTCTGCTGTCAGTGGGAAGCCCAGAAACAGCATAACAAGGGGCCACACAAAGATAAGACTTTTATATCTAACATGCCACACACCCCCTTCCTATGTGTTGAGTCACATCTATTAGCTCCCGTGACAGGGCATGTCTTAACTGGTGTTAATGCTACCGGAAACCAGAAGCCTGTGAATCAAGAGGGGTGTGCTCGGTCAGCCAAATCTTTACTCAGGACACAGTGGAAGTAGCCCTCTCAGAGTCTATAATCATGTAGGAAAAGGCCCAACATAATGACTATTTCCATATTCCTTATGCTGCTGTCTTCATTTTCCAAACATAGATCAAGCTTTAACTTATGCCAGGTCCACAAACTCAAATTTTATTCTTCCCCCACAAGTGAGCTGGCCCATAGGGTGGTGTAGGTGACTTGAAGACATTAATGTCAGCTAGGCATGGTAGGTCCGGGCCATAATTTCGGCACTACAGAGACTGAGGCAGGCCTACAGCATATGTTCAGGACTGGCCTGAGATATACAGTGAGTTCTAGGCCAGCAGAGTCTACACTAAGACAGTCTCAACCAACAACAAAATGTGTCAAAAGAAGCACAGAAAGAGGAAGAGAAAATCTCATGGGTGCTACAAAGAATGCAGATTCCCTAGATGTGGATGGGGACCAAGAGCCCCAAGGGAAAATGAAAAGAATGGAGTAGAAGGGAGTAAATGACGCTCGTGGCAAACGAGAAGTCTTTTCCAGGGTGTCAGTCCTGATGGAGTAATTCGACAAAGGGGACACAAGGAGAAGAAAGGGGCCTCGTTCCAAAGTAGTAAAGTTTGGCTTAAGGACTGTACGGTAAATGAATAGTTAGTTGGCAGCAGACAGAGATTTGGTTTGAGAGGAGCCATCTGAAAATAAAAGAACAGATCGAAGTCCCAGAGGATCTGGGGTGAGAGATAAGAAAAGTGACGCTTTGGAGAGCCGAGGTTGGCCAAGAGGGAGTCGGAGTTGGCACGTGGTGGTCAGAGAGGCCGAAGGGAACACGGGGAGGGCTCACTTACAGCGAATAGTGTGGAACGAGGCCCGCGGTCGTTTCTCGAAGCTCTCCCCCAGCCGCAGGCAGTGCTCCTCGCGATCCAGCAGCGGGTTCGCCGTGCCGTTCATGGCCTTGCAACTGGCTGGCACCGGGATCGGCGCTCTCCCCGCGCGGCCGTAGTCCCAGATCCCCGCGCAAGCGGCCCGCAGGACCTCGCTCCCGGGACACAGCTTCGGAGCGCGTACTGAGCCAAGTCCGCGCCCACCGGGGGCCGGAAACCAGTTCCACCGCGTCTAGAGAGACTCTGAGGAAGTACTGCCGCTGCGCTTCCGGCAGCGGGGAGGGACTTCCGGTTCCCCAGCGGAAATAGCCGGGGGAGTGCTAAGGCCAGAGAGTTCCCCTAGAGAACTTCAATGGACGCTCCTGGGTAGTAGCTGCTCTAGTCTCAGGAGGTTAACACCTCAGTTGGAAGAGTCGACTGACAGGTGAGTGCGCCCTGGCCTGTCCTTTGCTGGTAACCCTGTGAACTGATGGCCGGGCGCCCCGAGCGAGGGGACTGGGTGCATGCGAATCTGAGCGTTGATTCCGACGACCCCAGACGTGCCCGAGACCCTTGCAGCCTGGTTTATCCTGAGGGTCCCGAGAACTCAGCGACCCGTCCCTCGGTCCTTCCTACTCCGCTCCATGGCTGCGGTGTGAGGGTTTCAGTTCTTGGCCGGCACTCTTCCTTCGGTTGGTGGTGTAGTAGCCTTTTTGGATCAGAAACTCCGGCCTCTCCGGATTAGCTCCATCACCTCCGAAAACAAGAAGCTACGGTCCCAGAGAACCGTGATTCCTCTTTTACCTGGCAGTAGTCTTCCCGCCTTCAGTTCAGGCTGCTGCTGTCGTTTTAAAGTCTCATTTTCCACGGCTCTGAACGTTGATGAGAGTTTTCTTCTCACATGTACTCAGTCAATTCGTGGAAGCGTTCCTTTGCCCCCAACCGAATCTATTTCTTGTAGTACTTGACTCATCTGGTTTGAACCGGAGTCCGCTACGTGAGAGTTCTGCTCTCTAAATGTAGAGAGCCGTCTCTTTGTGCCATAGAGGCGGACTTGGGCTTTGTGACCTCTCCCATCCCCGGCAGGGCCGTTGGGTAGGGTCAGCATCTGGTGAGTGTTTGGTGAATCGAGCCGGCGCCTTAAAGAGCTCGTCAGGAACCTCTCCCCCAGAGTCTTGGACTATTTTAGAACCCAAACTCTAGAAGTTCTAAAGAATGCTCTAGCTCGGTGAGTCGGTACACCCACAATCCCAGGACTTGGAAGGCTGAGGCAGGAGGATGTACGTTCAAGAGACAGCCTGGGCTTCTTCCGTAGGGAATTCAAGGCCAACTTTCCGTAACTAGACCCTGGCTAACAGGAACAAAGGAGTGGGGATGGGGCGCAGGCAGGCTATTACAGAATCACTAACCAGAATCTTTTTCCTAAGTAGCATTGTAGGCTGCTGAAGCTTGAAAGTCACCTGGGGAATGCACCTGGGAAAACCCGGTGTCCGCAGTATCAGCTCCGAGTGTTGGTCCGGTCAAAGACCAGAGAATCTTTAACAGCGTTGAATGTGTTCCCACCAGCTGCAATGGCTTCTTTCCAAAGGCAAAATGTGCAAGCAAGGATTCTTAGCTCAGAAGAAGAGGACAAGCTGCAAAGAGACCGAGCTTTGGTGCCTGATTTTAAACAGCAAAAACTGGAAAAAGAGGCTCAGAAGAATTGGGACCTTTTTTACAAAAGAAACAGTACCAATTTTTTCAAGGACAGACACTGGACCACCAGAGAGTTTGAGGAGCTGAGATCATGTAGGGAGGTAGGCTGGGGTTTCTGCTGGCCCTGAGTCATCTTCATCTGTAATGCGAGTATAGAGTGTGTGCTCCCAGATGTGAACCTTGGCTGTCATTTCTCGGAAGCTGTCTACCGTATTTTTTGAAACAGCATCTCTCACTAGGACCTGGGACACACAGATTAGCTTGGGCTAGATGGCCGGTAAGCCGCAGGGAGCCTTCCCAGCACTGGGATTCCAAGCATATGTCACTGTGACTAGCTGTTTACGTGAATGCCAGAACTTGAATTCAGGCCCTTATCATGGTGTGGCAAGCGCTTTACTGACTGAACTATCCTAAAGAAAATTTATAGGGCCTATCCTATTTGTGAAGGAACATTCTGTTTGGTTTCAAGTAATTTTAGCAATTTCGGTGCTGTTTAGTAGGAAAGAACTTTTAAGGTTTTCTTTTTAGATTAGTTTATTTTTTTTATCTTATGTGTGTAAGTGTTTTGCCTGCATGTATGTCTGTGCACCACATGCGTGTCTGGTGCCTGTGGAAGTCAGAAAGCTCTAGAGGGCACCAGATCCACTGGAGCTGGAATTACAGGCAGTTGTAAGTTGCCATATGGATGCAGGCAATTGAACCTGGCTCCTCTGGAGAAGCAGCACATGCTCTTAACCACAGAGTCATCTCTCCAGCCTCTTAATGTTATATTCTGCTTACTTAAAGCTAATCTGAAAGTTTGAAATATTAAATATTCAGAGTAAACTTTAGCAACAGATTGAGGTTGCTTATAGTAGTTAATAGTAGCAATCAACCATTTCTAAGAATCTTATGTAGTGATAAGGGGGG
>LOJH01058900.1:0-11340 GCA_001685095.1 Ellobius talpinus
GAACTGACTGAGAAGCCAAGGACAATGGATCTGGGTTTTGATTCTACTGCATGTGCTGGCTATGTGGGAGCCTAGTCTTTTTGGATACTCACCTTCCTAGATCTCTATGGAGGGGGGAGGACGTTGGACTTCCCAGAGGGCAGGGAACACTGACTGCTCTTTGGACTGGAAAGGGAGAGGGAGGGGGAATGGGGGGAGGGTGAGAAAAATGGGAGGGGTAGGATGTGGAAAATTTTAATAATAATAAAGAAAATGAAAAAAAGTAATATTCAATAAGCATGACCATGATGATGATGGGGGTTATTTTAGTGATTGAGTTCTTCTTAGTGATTTGGACTTTTAAAAGAGCATATGCAAGTCACCATGGAGCTACTTATATTGATTTTTTTTAGTGTATTGATGTTTTGCTTGCATGCATGTCTGTGTGATGGTGTCAGATCCTCTGGAACTGGAGTTGGAGATAGTTGTCAGCTGCCATGCATGTGCTGGGAATTAAATTCTGGTCCTCTGGAAGAGCAGTCAGTGCCCATAACCTCTGAGCTAGCTCTTCAGCCCTGCTATTGGAATATTTTTTAACAGATTGACTATTAGGTTTTACCACTGAAGCTTTATTTCACAATATTCCATCTAAAACCTATGAATGGATTAATTATCTTTTATGTATCTTATAGATCACTTGCATTATTGTTAATCCCCAAACTCCTCTCCATTTACTTAAAGTGTAATTTATATAGAGACTTCATATAATTATGAAACGTTATTGAATGGTCTTCTCCAAAGAAATAGCCTCTATGGACATCATTTTTCAGTGCAGAATCTGAGCTAATTTGTGAGAGAATAATTACATCTCTGAGTTACATTGATTATTATATTGATTACTTAGATTCTCATGTTGGTATTAGAATTCTTGTTATTATTTTTTAACTGTTAATTTATAGGTGTTCATCTATGAGTATCAGTAAAAGGTGAGATTAATTACTAAGGAGTATTTAGTACACTCACCTCATTAATTTTAGTTAAATGAACTTCTAGTACTTAGAGCAGATAGATTCTATTTCACATGCTGTTTATCAGTTTATTCTTTCTGGGTATCATACTACCTCATACTTGGTGTCCTTTATTTCTCTTTTGTTTCTAGAATGGTTAAATGGTTATGCTGCTTTACAAAAGCATAACCCATTTTCCTGCGCGTCTGTAGCCACCTGCAGTCAGATATCAACTTACTTGTGACACCTTGGTCCAGTGCAGCTTACTCTAGAACACCATCTCTCTTCTAATTACTTTTAGCAGGATAGCACAGGTATACCCTCATGAGAGTATCAGGAATATAAAAGTGATAACAGAAATTCATGAGTATTTTTTATCGAACTTGGGCTGTCTTTAAATTTTTTAATTAATCAAAACAAAATGATATACTTATAGGATATAGTATATCTATATATTTATATCACAGTGAGAAGGGTGAATTACTACCAAGAGTCATGCACACATCAGGTATGACAACCTTGGTCGGGGAATTCAGCCATTATGATAGCCTGCTTACTGAGCACAAATGATAATTTGCTGTTAGCTGCCAAAAGTTTTGACTCTTACCTAGTATACTTCCAAATCTTTTCAAATCATGGTATCATGAGTGTAGTTCAGGGTATTGTGATCAGCATCAGGTACATAGAGAGTTCCTTTTGATTAAGAAAGCTATAGATAGGGAAAATGACACTTGCCATAAACATGCCTATATCATAGATAAGTAATAGAGACAGAATTATTTTACATGAACATTCCCATTGGAAGTCAGGAAGATTGAAAAGTTACTAGTAATTACTGGCCCACAGTGACTTTAAACTCCTTGCTGATTGCTGTCTGTCTTCCCTGCTCCCAACTGATTTTAATGAGTATAGTACTTGTTTCTCCTTACGGGTCTTATTTTTTCACACTAGCATGCTTTTACTATTCTAGTCTTCTTGGCCATTTCCGAAGAACATATGGACCTAGATATACAGCTCTGGCGTATGAGCAAAGGACTCAACATTCTACTCCACAGATACTTGCTCATTCATGCTCATTGCTGCTATAATAGCTAGGAAATAGAAATGGTTTACATGTACTTTAACCAACACGTGGATCATGAGAATATGGCACATCTACATATGCACTATGAAATACTATTCAGCTATAATGAAAAATGAAATCATGAAATTTGTAGGTATATGGATGAAACTAGAAAAGATCACATCGAGTAAGGCAAAATTTGCATGCTACCTCTCATTGAAGACTCCTAACTCCACATCTTCAGATTTGAAGACAGTTGTATGTCACAACTGCAGAAACTAAAAAAAAATAAAAAGGGACTATTGTTGGGGTGGGAGGTTGGGGGAGCAGTAGAGAGACTAGTAGCAGGATACAAGTGATCTTATCAGGGAAACATGAACAATGAGAGGAGAAGACTTTCATTAGGCAGGAGATAAATAAATTGGGAAGGAGAGAAAAAGGAACTAACAGTAAGGACTTCTTCTAAAGAAGAAATCATTAAAAAAGAACATCAAGAAATATTTGTACAACATACCTATCAAAATTTGGGAATACATAAGGTTTTTTGCAAGCTTGAGATATTTTTCTACAGTTTCAATTCATTTTTTGGTAAAAATTGGTATAACATTGCCAATCCAGCTGAAATAAAATGTTTATATTTCCTTGAATATGACTTGATTCCTCTCTGTGATTTAAAAGCCACACATTTCATATCTTTGTAAGCCCCTTTGTGCGAGAGAGATGTCCTTCTAGGCTCCACCTTAATTCACAGAACTTTATAGTGGTCTTATAGCCACACCTGTAATTTGATCTTTGTTCCTCAGCTATATTTTCTGAGAAATGTCTTTGCTCCCTTGAGGTGCTATGGATGACAACATTTTATGTTTCCTCCCAGAAACCATGAATTCTCTCTCTCCCTTTTCTATGTTCTACCAATAAATTTGATAGCTTTATTCTCTAAACAATCTCCTTATAGTGACAAATCAAATATAGCCAATATGCAAGACAACACTTCCATATTGCTGCTTAAGTTTACAGTTCATTAATGCATTTTTATTTCCATAATTATAACGGGTGACGGTTTTACCAGTAGCTCTGTGTAATATAAAATGGATCAAGATTTTTCTAACAATCTTTTCATCATTTCTCTAGCTTGTGCTGGATGCTTTGACCAAGAGCCAATGCCATGTGGCTTAAGTTGTACATGGCTTAACACAACCCCATTACAAAATTCCTTATTGGTTTTCTATTGTGTGCCACAAAGCATTCCAGAACTTAGTGGCTTAACATAAAGACCATATGGTGCTTCTCGTTAGTCTAGGATAATTAAAGGATGACACGAGCTGAGCTATGCCTGCATCAGTGCTCATGTACCTGTTGTTTGCTGGAAGCCCAGCAAGGAGCCAACAGACTCAAAGTGACCACAGTTGGGAAATCTCATGCTCTTATATTTATCTCTCAATATTGAATCTGACGGTTTGTAAACATCTTCATTGAATGTTGTATTATATAAATTTAGAGAACATGAAAGTATGCTGGGTTAATTAAAGATTTTAGCCATGGTGAGGGGAATAAAAGAGGTGGTTCATCTTCTAATTCAGGATTTCTTTCTTATTGCCTGACATCTGTAAAGATACACACATGCACACACACATACATATATGTACAGACACACACACATATATGTACACACACACAGAGGATATCTGATATCCATTAATGATCAATAAATATTTCATGTTAGTTATTGAATGAATAATTGATTGAAGAACGTGCTTACATGGTAATGCCACATTGAATAAATGTTTAGCTAGATAATCTACAATGTGTTCTGGTGCTTTGCTCTATATAACATTCATCCAGTTACAAGTTCTCAAATAAAATGGGCAGACGTGCCTTTGCTTTGGTTTTTTTTCAGCAATTCTTATCCAAATATCAAAATTTGCCTTGATTTACAGATTTTTGCAGTGAACTTCTTTTTAGGTAACTTCAGCCCATGGTGATATAAATTTTGAGTTTTCAGTATCCATTCTATTTTGTTTAGGACTAGAATAAATCATCTTGATATCAGACTTTTCAATACTGAAACTAGTTGTATGCATGTGCTATTTAGGTTTTTTTTTGTCAACTTTATAGAAGCTGAGACATATGAGAAGAAAGAATCTTAATTGAAGGATTACCTGCATCAAATTGCTTGTAGGCAAGTCTGTGGGGGAATTTTCTTGATTGACTTCGGTGGGATGGCCTAGCCCACTTTGGGTGGTACCACCAATGGGCAAGTTTTCCTAAGCTATATAAAAGAGCAAGTGGAATGAATCAAGGAGAGAAAGTCAAAAAACACCATTCTTCAATGGCTTCTCCTTCAGTTCCTGCATCTTGGTTCCTGTTCCTCTGAATTCTTTCCTTGGCTTTCCCCAGTGATGAACTATGATTGGGATATACCATCACCTCCAAAGCAATTGGGACAATGCATTGTATCTGAAACACTTTTAAAAATATTCTTCACCATTTCTTTCCAAGTTTCCTTTAAATACCATGGCAACTAAGTTTGTTGGATAAATAAATGAATAAACTATATTTATGCCATACAATGTCAGGGAAATGATTTGTCTGTCTTCTTTATTGTTGGTTGTTAGTCCAGTTCCTTGTAAATGATCAGTGCTCAGTTGATATTTAATGGATGGAAGAGGAGCAAAAGAGTTTGTCACTAAATTAGCAAATAAACTGAAAATAAATCTAATATAGACTCACTATATCTACTTAATGGATTTTAACTCTATACTATAGTAAGAAATTATTTTATGATTAGTTTTAATAAGTCCTTAGAATAGTTCAGGAACTCAGGTCTATTACTGTCCTGGTTTTCATTCTTATTCAGAAACCTTTCACTAAGACAGAAAGAGAAAGCATACACCATGTTCACCAGGAATTTTATTTATAAAGTAAAATATTTCCAAGTTTTTGACAGGACAAATACAAATCAGCATCTTTTCAGGAATAATGTGCTGAGCTATTTCTTGTAGGTGGAAGGGACTAGCACCTGTGTTCTGTAGACTCCACACGTTCTTTAGTCTTGTGTTCCCTCTTTGACTGAGATGTAGTTTCTACAGTTGAGATACTCACTTTTCTTAGCAGTAGCTGTTGGAATTGTCTAACTCTACTTCCTACTCCAGATATATTATGGGATGGGCCCAGGTAAATATGTTCTATCAACTACTTTATTCCCTTGACTCTCCTCTCTCTCGCGCGCACACTCTTTCTCTCTCCCTGTGTGTGTGCATGTTACATCTATGTGTTTGCATGAATGCTTGCGTGTGTGTACATGTAACAGAAGCCAGAAATTTATATTGGTTGTCTTCTTAGATCCTCTTTCTTCCTTATTTCTTGAGACAGTGTCTCTCATTGAACTCGGATGTCATCTTTGTGGCTAGGCTGGATGGCCAGTGAATTCCAGGGATTTGCTTATCTCCACTATTCCCTTTCTCCTTGCCACTGATTTTATAGAAATGTATCATCAGTCTGACTCTTTACATGAATCCTGGGGATTCAAACTCAAGATTTCATGCTATGCTAGTTCAGCAGGCACTTTACTGATGAAACCATCTCCCTGTTTCCCAAATATTCTCATGATTCTGGTATTAGTGATCCATAGTGTCTAATCTCGCAGTTTATATATTAATATTGTGAGTGCATGTACACATGTGCACACGTCTCTGCATAAAGAAAAGTAAAATGCTATTGAGATTTTGATGGATATCTGTGAAAGACCAACTGAAGCAGAATGAAAGACTGTCACTTTTTCCTTGAAGCCTGTGGCTCTTTGCTTAAATAAAGTATTGATGTGATGAATATTTTCCTTGTTGTAATAATTAGTATCATTCTAGCATTCAGAAGGAGCATATGTAGTCTTCAAATGGACTAAGGCATGCATGAAGATCAACAGTTTTGCAAAGTATGTTTCTTTCCTGGAGTATCCCAAGAGGTGGTCATCATATGTTACACATTTCTGAGAACTTTCTGACTAACTTTGTTGTTTCATAAAAATAACGAAAATTCTCTACACTGGATGTGTACCCAGGATGTGGACAGCAGGGGTGAAGGCATTACATGGGACAGATGTGCTCCATCAGATCCCAGGAAATCTCGATTCCCAAGTCAGTAGTGAGTGCAGTTTATAACTACATTTTCCCTGTTAGCTTAGATGCCTAAACTTGAGCTTGATGGTACAGGTTTTTATTTACAGCTCTTTAGTTGCCTTTCCCCATTATCCCTGTAGGTGGGAACAATGTGGGGTTGAGGAGAAAAGGTATTCAGTGTATACCCAATAAATCTACTAATATCACATTGCCTTGGGCCATTGGATATGCATTTTATAAACACAGTTAAGTTTTTTCTCTTTTACTCTTATTGCAATTATCTGTTGGAATTTTATAGGACCATGGGCATACCTAGAGGAAGGATTTAATCATTAAGTACTTTCAGGCTAATTGACTCTCAATTGGAGGAGAAGCCTTGGGTTTGGTAACATGCTGCAAATTAGCAGAGCATGCCAGTTCATTGCCCACCTGTGGAGTTGACAGACATAAGAGGACATTCTGACTTGGCATCAGTTTAGTGTATAGTTAGTGTATCTGTCTTCAGGGATGCCCCTGGAGATCTCTGTGTTTGTTAGCTGTGTCTGATGTGAAGATATTGTGGCTAAATTGCTTAGTTATTTAGGCTGAGAACCTGACTGTGGCAGCTGGTGTGAGGAGACATGGCGTCAATCCTACAACCATGTTGCCTCGAAAACAAGATGATGTCATAGTTTTCAATCTTTATTTACTTTGTCTTTCTATGTTGTTAAGTCAACTAGTAAGTCAGTTATATGTGTTACTAAACAAAAAAGCCTTAGATATGTGAAGGAAACTAAAGTCCAGAAAAGGGAGATGGTTAAATAAGTTGCTGCACATCCATAGGTTATCCAGTGAAAATCATTACCATCCTTAGCATAGTTTCATAAGATGAAAACTTGCTTAGAGTTATTAGATAGTGACGCTAGCTCTAATGTTTACATTTCACCATAAAGTGAGTTAATCAAATGAATCTCACAAATCATAATATTAATTAAGAATAAAAGATTACTCTTTCAGGAATCATTTTTCTAGATTACCAGGGTAAGACTAGCCTTGTTTAAATGGGTTACATTACTTTTTTCAAAGTTACTTAGTTGTTGAATAATTTTTTAAAGTAACCTGCATGACTCTGAAACTATTTTCACTTTGTGTAATTGAGTAAGATTCATACTAATGACCCCATAGAGTCGCTTTTATTATTTAACAAACTAATATAACAAAGTGCTTAGAAAATACTTGGCATATAAAGTAACTGCTGTAAATACTGCTGGATGTCCATGCAGAATTGATAACACATCTTTTCAGACATATAGATACACATGTCCATGATTCCTCCTATTTTTTATCTTCCTTCTTTTTTACCTCTGTCAATAATTCTAAGAAATCATATCAGGAGTGGAGCCATCTAGAACTGTATAAATTTATGCTATAATCATTACTCTTGGTATGGGATACACTGAGTACTTAAAATGAGGCTAGCCAATGTTGAGATATGCTATGGCCAGATAAATTTCATATTATATTTGAAAAGTATAGAAAAATGGTTTTGAATAGCTGAGAAAATGATGTAAATTATTTTAATAGTTTTAGTGGTCTTTTGATACAATATTTATGGTCTATAGATTGTTAAGTATATAAATTCCCTGTGTTTCTTTATCAAAAGCCAATGTTATACCCATTTTAGAAACCCACAGTAATAATCCTCCCATGGAACTATATCTGAAGTGATTTTTGTATTTCCCTTGTTCCTCTGTCAAGTCAGTAATTACCTGTAATTTCTCTCCTTTTGAAGATTTTATTCTTAATTGTGTATACGTGTGTCTGTGAATGGGTATATGTACATGAATGTAGGTGTCCACAGAGACCAAAGAGGGCATCAGATCGCCCAGAACTGAAATTATAGGAACAGTATGCAGCCCCATATGGTTGCTGAGAATGAAACTTAGGTCCTCTGAATGAACAGTGCATGCTCTTAACCACCAACTCTTCTCTAGTTTCTGTCTAAAAATTCTACCTGAACCACAACGTCAGCTCTAATGTACTGTTTTCTAAACTGTAATTTTATTTTCTTCACAACTATATCCTTTTTCTGATTTTCTATGTCTTTTCAAATCTCATTTCTTCTAGGACCTTACCATTTGCTTGAACCCTAGCTCCAGTGGTAGGGTGCTTCTATCACGTGGTCTCTACTCAGTCTATTCTGTACTGTAGTGATAATTTATTTGTGTGAATTTTAAGAAATGAAGTTTGCCTGAAGTTCAGAGAGTAAAACAGTAGCATGAATCAACCTTACAGACCAGGCAGTGGTTACACACAAGAACCTGGGTGGTAGTGGTGCATGAATCACAGCACTAGAGAGGAATATAAGATGGGAGGAGACAGCTCTCAGACACAGTCTCATTCTGAGATTCCTGGAGGCTGGATCGTCTTTTGGTCTGAGGTAGAAGTTAGAGCAAGTGGCCGGCTATTTTGTTTTTCTGACCTTTAGGTTGAACCCCAATTTCTGTCTCTGGGTTTTTATTAATAGTACTACACTGTACCTCTTCATCTGGTTAGAATATCATTTAAAAATATGCACAGCATGATTTTCTTCAATGCTTTCAATAAGCACCCATTTTCCCCATGAGTTAAAAATTTATACCCCTTAACTTGGTCAAGTTTTCTTACAAACCTACATGGTCATACTGGTCCTGCTCTCTGTCTTTGTTTAGCTTCTCAGTATAGAAAAAAATAGTAGTTGTGTTATGTTCTAGAAGCATGATTTCTGGAAAGGTACACATGAGCTCAAGAAAAATGACTAGTCTTGGAAAGCTGTACTGGGTGGGGAAGACATTGTATTTTTTTTTGAATGCCTGTAAATTGATATGACTTTTAGAGAAATTGAAAATTTCTTTTCAGCTAACTTATCTGAAGAAGGCAGCAGGTTTTCAGTTTGATGTGTGGTGAGAGTGGGCAAAGGCACAGAGATGGAAGTTTGGAGTCACAGGGACTTATCTTACAATTTCTCAAAATCTTCTGATTATGCCACAAAAAGCATGGACTCTAGAACAACAATGCTTCAGGTTCACAGTTATTTGATATTTTGCTCTGGGCTATTTTTTCCAGGAGAGAAGGAAATTTTTATGTGTATCTTCAGAGGGCACAGCCCATGGAGAGCGATGGATACAAAAAGAACAGCTCATGGCCTCTCATTCTATGATTTCTGAAGCCTTGAACTTACGAATCCATTATGATTTCCTAAATGCTTCTTGGTCATGGACCAGCTTCAAAACTAAATGGTAGACATTTTATAGACACTGCAGAAAGCCTGAACAAGGAACTTAGCTGATTTTCAAGAAAGCAAAGCTACACTTTCAGCCCTGTGTCTGTGTTCATATATTGCTTTGCTTTGGTAAAATGCAAAAACCAGCCATCACCTGAACTGTATGTTCCTGACCTGTGAAGAGGATGTTTCCTGCTCTAGCTGTAAAAATTGATTTTTTTTTACTTGCAAAAAGAAGTTTCCCTGGGAAATCCATGGCAAAGGTTTCACTATGAACTTTATTCAAACATTATTTACATTGGTTTTGTTTGAGAAAAACATAATATTCTGCTAATTCTTACCTTTACAATTCAAAGAAGGTTGACATATACAGTAATCCAACCTTCATTTCTAAATGTTTATTTTTTATTATAACAGTATTGACTGTTCATTATGGTAATATTAGAAAATGCAAAAATGAAAAATTAGAATTTATTTTTATTGAAATGTAATTTGCATACTTTTGAATGCCATGAATGCAGAGATCTTCAGTGGAGTTGGTCAGTTTTGTGAAGTATTTACACTTGTGTGCCCCACACCCTAGTTATGATGTAGACTCTTTCTCTCATCCTGATGCCTCTTTCCTGACTATATTTCACCATCTTTATCCTATGGAAGCAATATGTTGATTTCTATAAGAGGATAGAATTAAAAATTAAAAGAAATCAAATCCCACCACCATCCCCATGTAATGGCACACTCCTATAATCCTAGAATTTAGAAGGTAGAGAAAGAAGAACCGTTATTGGGCAACACAGTGTGTTTGAGGGCTGATGGGAACCACATTACTGACAATCGCTGCTTAATTCCTCAGTGTCTTTTGACATCACCAATTCTCTCCAAAGTCTGATGGTTTGATTTGGCTTCTGAAGCACAATATTTTGTCATTATTTCTCTCACTGGCCTGGTTGCTCCTTCACTGTCTCCATTGGCCAGTTCTCAGTTCACTAACATCGAAGTGAAATAAGCATCTGTTCCTCTTCCGTTCTCTATCTACACAACCTTTATCATGTTCTGATCGAGTTTCTTGGCCTGAATTCTAAGCATCTAAGCAGGTGGCTCTCAATTTTATATCTATAACACTGACCTCTCCAACAAGTTTGAGTCCTGTATCCAATGGTCACTCAAGTGGTGACACCTGAGGAAACATTCTCAATTTCTAAACCTTGGCCTTCATAGGTCCAAACATGCTCCTTCTAGCTCATCCATAACAAAAAATGCATTTCCATTTCTTAAGACAAACGACTCAAGACTATTCTTTTTTGTTTTAACTTAAAATGTTTAACATTAATTTTTATAAATTTATTTATTTATTTGTGTGTGTGTGTGTGCATTGCATAGCACATGAGTGGAGGAGATTGAGGACAACTTTTAGGAGTTGGATCTTTCCTTCTACCATGTGGCTTGAGTTCAGGACGTCAGGCTTAAATGTGCCTTTACCCTAAACACCATCTCACCAGCACATCAAGAATATTACTGATTCTACCATTTCCTACTATGTGACAAAGCTATCATGAAGTCTTATCAATGCCACATGCAAGTTTATGGAGCAATTTTAAATATCTGTGATCTCTTCTGCACTAACGACTCATTTCAACTATTTCATTCTGCCCAGGGATGTCACAACTAGTTGATTCACTACATTGTAATCTGCTCTCTACATAGAAGATTGGTGCAATTTAAATATTAAAGTATTCTTCCAAGATGCAGTCATCCTTCATAATTCATTTTATGTTTTCCATTTTGCCCAGTTGTATGATACTGCATATTCATGCCATTCTACACTCTTCATAAATGAATTTAAAATACCTGAGTGGTTGTTACCTGGGAAGAGAAACTGTTTTTCTTTTTTTTTCAGACACTTTTTTTATTGTTATTAAAAAATTTTCCACCTCC
>LOJH01058901.1:1789-12644 GCA_001685095.1 Ellobius talpinus
TACTGGGAAAGATTCTAACCAGCATCAGTCTCAGGCAGGAGCTTCATGGTGTCTCAGCTTTGCCCTTCTTCCTCCCAGCATTCCATTCTGTCTCCCCGCCTACCTAAGTGCTGCCCTATCAAAAGGCCAAGGCAGTTTCTTTATTTAACCAATAAAAGCAACACTTAGACAGAAGAACCTCCTATACCATTTTCTAATGAGAGACAGAAAGGGTGAGAAGAGATCTAATGAGATCCAGGTGGGAAGAGAGAAGGGGAGGGACTGGGAGAAGTAGAGGGAGGGGAAACTAATTAGAATATAGCATATGAGAAAAAACTCTTTTAATAAAAAGGAGGGGAAAGATATATTATCAATGAAAAAGAAGAGTTCATGTGTTCTCTAAACAAGATTCCTTGTAATTTGGTAAGTTTAGTTGATTTTTTTTCTTTTTGAGACAAGGTCTCACTCTGTGGCACAGGTTAGCCTCAAATTCATAGGTAGTTGTCTTGTCTCAGTCTCCTAAATTCTGAGATTAGAGGGATAGATAACCATATGTAGATTTAGTGACCATTTGACTCGAATGCCTTCCTCCATACCAGAAGCCAAAGAGTCCCAGCTCTACAGAGTGATGCCCCGGTCCTCTTGTGCTGTTGACTGCAGGTTCCTTGAAGCCTGGAGCTCCTCCACCCCTTTCTGGGGGCTAGGATCCACCTCTCCACAGCGTAGGTCAAAAAAACTGAGCAAGAAGGAAATACTAACCTCAAAGGGAGGAGACTCCTGAGTTCACAGCAAGTGGTTGTCAGACAGCAGCAGCCACTCTTGTTCCTGAAGCTTTCCTCCAGCTATGCAGTAAATGCAAAAAGATACACGACAAAAGGACCCAGCCTAATTCCCCAAGACCTAGGCATCAGTAACAATGAGGAGACCATCACTCCAGTCAGAACCTCAGGTGGCTTTCACTGACCCTAGACTATATATACTTCAACAGGCCCCTTCCTACATTAAAAAAAACCAATAACAAAAGACTGAAAACAGTATTTTTACTGATGTTGCCATAACACAGGTATATTGATTTTATGTGAGTATTAAGATTTTTTTCTGATCTATATGTTCATTTTTCTTCTTCAGAATTTAAAAGAATTGAAAACAATTTTGTGAGCTCCTTAAGGCACCACAGGCCCTAAGCCCTGAGCTGCAATAACCCCAATGAGTTAGGCCACTCCAGCCTCAAAGGCCCTCACCAAATGATACCCTCAGCCCAGATTCCCCATTTTTTGCTTCTGTGTTTCAGTTTTCAGAGTCAATGTGTGTCACATGGAAAACCAGAGAGGAAAGCCTTTGATTTGTTTGCAGTGATGTCAGAGAACTCACCAATCTCTTTTGTGAAGCTTCCAAGAGTTGAGTTATCCCCAAATACGTTAGTTCTAGAAACTATCAGGGCAGCTGCGCTCAGCTTCCCAGCTGTTACAACAAAGACACACAGGAAAACCGAAACCCCATGCGGCTTAGAGGCCGTGATTGATGATTGATTTCTGTTTCTCTTGCCCCTCCTCTGTTTTTGCCTGCCAGCTACTCAGGCTACCTCCCCAGGGTTTCTGGCCCCTGAGTAGGACTGTGCCCTTGCCAACCTGGAGAAGTTAAGCTTGGCTCTCTAGCCTTGGAATCCACTATGTACTCAGTTGCACGCTGTCTGAGCCTCAGCTGTAATGTGTTTATGGGGCCAAGTGAATTTAAAACATGCAAGACATGAGTCAGGACAGAATGATATCAAAATCCTTATTTATTTTGGGTTTTAGTCTAATCTCATTGGGTTCTATACACATCATTGTTTTTCTTGGATATTAGCCATGTAGAGAGAGATGAGGAAATCCCTGCAGGAGATTTATATTCATGCCTAGACCCAGTCAATCCAGAGTCCCTTGTGGAAGGCTTTATGTTTCTTCAACTCACAACCTAGACAGTGGGCTTAGCCCCGGAAGGTCACATTTGCTTTCCTTTCATTGGGCCAATAACTCCATAAAAGAGATGGGCTTTCTCTTTTGACCAATACCATCTTGTTGTAGATGTGTACCTGTTAAACAGCAAGAAAACAAGAGCACACAGTGAAAGACTAGAGGCAGAAGGGGCCTCTAGTCTTTGGGAAGCTCTTGGCATTTGAACTGAGCTAGAGACACTCCTAACATTCTGTTCCAAGTCCATGAGAGTTTAAAGACCTCATAAGCTCTTTGCATTTCTATGGCTCAAAAGCTCTGTGGACTTCTTTCCTAACGGCAGAACCTAAACACCTAAACTCAATGCAGACAGCAACAAAAATGGCCAACTAATGCCAGTGTCATTTAACAGACTCCAAGAAAGGACATTTCTCCCAGAGAAATCTTAAGCTATTTCCATGTCTGTTCCCACCCTGTGTACCTACCACCAATATCAAGATCCAGCCCTTTCTGATGTAACTCAGCCTTCAGAATGAATTCTGGCCTACATTGCACCATGGATGGACCCTGAAGACACTGCAGTGATTAAAAATGGGGGGGTTGTATGGTAAATTCACTGGGTGCTGAATTACTTGGATGGAAACAAGAACCTCTGAAGGTGGGTGGTCCTGGTAGTTGCACAAGAATGTAAACTTAATTCCACTGGACTGCATCACTGATAGTAGTTTGAAATGGCTGTCTTCACGGCATGCACATTTTACCGCAGTTTGAAAACAGGCTCCGTTGTCCCTATCCTTCCTGTATACCAGCCTCTTTCCTGCAAATCTCTACTGAAAGGCACTCAGCAATTCCCAGCGCAGCCTGTAGGTCAGCAAACATTTGTATGTTTTGAAGCAACGTATGAAAGCAAAACTTCCTGACTTAAGGTCTGTGGGTCCTGCTCCTCTAGCTAGTAAGGCAATGTCCATAGTGGGTTTGTAGAACGGTGATGTACAGGCAAGGATGGGAAAGGGAACACTGGGATAGAGTGGAAGCCATAGAGAACAAGGGAGAAGCAATTGGAAGAACAAAACAAAAATTGTGCTCAGAAGGGCTGTATTTTCAGTTGACTGTGTAAAAGTAATGTCATAACATCCATGGCTGTCTTTCATAGGCACTCACTATGTACAAGACAGTCGTCAGCATAGTGTATGTGAGTCTTACAACAATCCTATATGGGAATTGATGTGAGTTCTTTTCCTTTCCAGACTTTGATTCTTTGCCTAAATATAGTTAATTATGCTTACTATAAAATTGAACATCTTAAGTATGCAACTCAACACCATTGGCTGTATTCTCAGTGTTCTACAACTATTGCCATCTACCCCAGAACTCTTAGCATAACCCTAATCTGAAGCTCTGTCCCCATTAAATCCAAATGAGCAGCTCCCCTGACTCTGCCTATTTTAGCTGTCACTCTACTTTCAATGACTAGGACTCTGTATACTCTAAATTCTTCATTGAACAGAGCCATACACTTTTGTATCTGGTCTGCTTCACAAATGTGGCTGTAAGATTCACTCGGAAGTACAGCACATGTCAGAAATTCCTTCATCTTAAGACTTGAAAACACTCAGTTGTGTGAATGTGCCACATGGTACTTGCCATTCCATCATCTCTGGACACCAGGGCTGCATCACCTTCTGGCTACTGTGAATCATGTGAGTATGAGTGCAAACAGGATGCAAACACGGAGGAGGATGCCTCTGTGACATCAGTGGTGACACCAGAATTTGAATCCAGGCAAGTGAACTTAGGAGGCCACATTGGCATTATTATGTGACCCAATGCAGTTATTAAAACCAGGCAGCTTCATTTCAACCAAGGAAACAATATAAGTGACCATCACTGATGAATGGCCAAAGCAATGCTGTTACATGTACACCATGGAAAACTATTCTGCCATAAGCAGATGAAATCTCACCATGTGTGGCACCACGGATGGTACTCGAGACCATTGTGTTAAGTGAGATAATCCTGGCAGAGAAAGGCAAGTGCCGCATGATCTGCTTACATGCAGAGTCTACAAACTTGCTCTCATAGACATTGAACTTAGAACGGAATTCACCAGAGGCAGGAGTGAGCGGAAGAGCAGCAGGAATGGGGAAATCAATGGATATTGGGTTACAGTTATTTAGAATAACTCAAATGTGCTGTTGTATGGTAGGGTGACTATATATAGGTAACAATAGTGTACTCTAAAATTACAATAGCTAGAAGAGTTTGTATAGCTTTTCACTATAGAGAAATGATAAATATTCAAGGAGATAGCCACATTTAATCTGATACAAAATTCCACAATGTGTATGCATATTGGAGCCTAGCGTAACAGTGCATTGATACAAACCATTTCATTGCTTCTCTCTTACACTGAAAATCAATCTGAAAAGAGAGGGCAGGGGATAAGGTCTCTGACTGTCATGTGGGCAGTGATCCTTCCTTCAGGCTCACCTGCAGACTTACAACATATTAAATAATTCAGAAAACAACATATAACACTGGAAACCATTGAAACAAGGGTAATCAGGGACCAGGTAACAAGAGAACATGCACTGAGGGGTGAGGGTTCAAGAAATCAGGGCTTAGTTGGGGGGGTATTTTTTTTATTTTATTAAGCTCTACATTTTTCTCTGCTCCCCTCCCTGCTTCTGCCCTCCCCTTAAACCCTCTCCCAAGGTCCCTATGTTCCCAATTTTCTCAGAAGATCTTGTCTTTTTCTACTTCCCATGCAGAACAGATCTATGTATGTCTCTCTTAGGGTCCTCATTGTTGGTCTAGGTTCTCTGGGATTGTCATTTGTAGGCTGGTTTTCTTTGCTTTGTATTTAAAAAACCACTTATGAATGAGTACATGTGATAATTGTCTCTCTGGGTCTGGGTACCTGGAGGGGGGTATTTTGCAGCATCAGTTTGAATCAAACTTTGGAAGGAGTAGGTTATTTCGTTAGTAAGTATAAGTCACAATTTTATACTGAAACAAGTTCTGATATGTGTTGACTGAGATTTCTGTCCTGCCCTATTCATTCTGTTGACCCGAGGTTTTCTGTCCTGACTGGTCCTTGTCCTGCTGGGTTCCCACAGTCGTTAAGTCCCAAAGAAATCACACAGAGTTCTACATTAGTTATAAACTGATTGGCCCATTACCTCAGACTTCTTATTAACTAATTCTTATAAATTACATTAGCCCATAATTCTTGTTTGAGTTAGCAACGTGGCTTGGTACCTTTTTTGGTGAGGCAGTCACTTCTTTCTTCTTCTGAGGCTGGTCACAACTGCAGAATGTGCTTCCCTCTTCCCAGAATTCTCATTGCCCCACCTCCACTTCTTGCCTGGTCACCCCACTTATACTTCCTACCTGGCTACTGGCCAATCAGCATTTATTTAAAACATAAGTGTCAGGGTACAGACCATTGTCCCACAGCAGATATGATTCAAACTAGAGTGTGAAAGCTATATGAATTTCATATATCTTAAATTATTATCATGTAAAATTTATTATGAAAATTCCTAAGCATAAATGAAAGACTTTTAATAAAGATTCCCTGTAACTCAGCACCTGGCTTAACCTGATCAAAGTACTTACGTCATCTATCCCTTTTTCTCCTTTTTCCTTCCTCCTTCTCCCTTCTTTGGTTTTCAATTGCTAAAGAATTTTAAAATAAACTCCAACCATCTTGTCACTTCACATCTATGTATTTAGCATATATGTCTAAAAAATAGACGTGTCCTTACATAACTAACATACCATTCTCACACCCTAAAAATTAAAAATAATTCTTGGTCATGTAACACTCGTTCCATATGCAAATTACCCGAATGTCTTGGGGTCTCCTGCCACGTGGCCTGCATGACTCAAGAATCAAAGAAGATTCATGTTCAGTATGTTCAGCCTCCTTCAGTGCAGAGCTGACTCCAGTACGTGCCATTGGCTTTGTGAAGATGAGCAAGTCAGTTGTCATGAAAAAAGACCTCTTTCCTGGGACCTTTTTCTATCCTCTTTTTTATCATGTCATCTAACTGCTATCTCTCTCTCTCTCCCTCTCTTTCCCTCCTTCTCCATGTCCACATATATCATAGATATCGAATATATATTCCACAAAATATAGGTTAGTTAAAAATTGAGTGTTTAAACGTTTATTTTACTCTAAACCTTTAATGTCTCTCTTGTCATAGGTGAAAATTGTGCACACTGTCTTCCCTCTCTCCTTCCAAGGTACAAGTGCCCATCAGCTTAGAGCTACTGATTTCATCATTGCTAATCTCTTCATACCCTTTTGTCTTTTATTGTAGGCTGAAAACATTGACTTTCTAATGAAGCTGTTGACGCTACACAACGAATAACCCTAACACCAAGTGACATAAAATGCTAGCCATCTCCCTTGAACAGCTTCGTGACTCAGTGTTTGAACAGAGTTTGCTCGGAGCTTCTGACTCATTTGATGGGTACTGGAAGGGCCATCCCTTCATTTCATTGCAGTCAGGTGGGTTCTGGGATGGCAAATCAAGTAGGGGTTTGATGGTCTGGCATTTCTGTGCCTTCCCTGTGGATTATCTTAACACAAGGCCAACTGGAGCTTCTTCATGTCGCCATGGTTTCAAGATAGTTTTCTGTGACCAGTGGTTTCAGAAAGGGGCTATTTTACGATCAAGGGCAGAAGTTACAGTTCTCATAAGACCCACATTGAATAACTACACACCATCACTCCCGCCTTTCCTTCAGTCAGAACAAGACCTGTTCAGATTCTCTCTTGCTGGGACAGTTGTAGTGGCACAGTGCAAAAGGGGACTAGGGGTGATACTTATTCTTGGTTTTCAACTTGACTGTATCTAGAAGGAATTACAATCCAGAAATGGAGGGCACACTTGTGATCCAGATCTTGAAACAATGTGCCTTTCATCTGGGTCTTGAGGCAGGAAGGCACACCTTGAATCTGGGCCACCTCTTCTGCTGGAAGCTTATATAAGAACAATGGAAGAAGGCAGGGTCCTTCCATTCTTCTGCCTGCCCTCCCCTTGTCAGCCCATCCATTCCTTCACTGGAATTGGAACCTGCTTCTTCAGGATTGTAGCATATGCAGAAGACCAGCTGAGAAACTCAGTCTCATGGAACAGGGCAACTACTAGATTCTTGGTCTTTCCATTCTCAGCTAGCCACTGTTGGATTAGCAGGAATGCAGCCTGTGCATCCTTCCAATAAATTCTTGTGTGTGTGTGTGTGTGCATGCACACACACACGCAATATATATAGATATATATATACAGAGAGAGAGAGAGATTCATTCCGGAAGTTCTGTGACTCTGCCTTAGTCATCATTAGAAGCACAATCAAGCACTGTTATGTGACGGTGAATGAGATGCTGACTACCCTAACCCTCCCCAATGAATTCTATTTACTTCTGTTTAATGGCTTTCCCATGGACCAGCTTGAATTTGGACCTGTCAGTCACTGAGTATTTCTAGGCAGTGAGCTTCTATCTAGGTCAATTTTCTACCTTTTCTTAAAGAACTTTCCTTCATACACTAGAAGTTCTATGCATGTGTGCAAAGATGGTAAGGGAACAGCTTGGTCACTTTCATTGCCAATGGTCAGGCAAAGGGTTGAAGTCCTTCCTGCCGTCAGTGGTTACCAATCAGTTCTTTGCGGTGTGTTCACATTCCTCCTTTTGCTCCAGTTTCTAAGTCCCCCCCCGTTTAGACTCACTGTGTTTCAATTTTTACAGTGACTTTCAGTTTCTCAGCTACCATCTTCTGATGCTCACACTGTCTCATCTTTGACCAGCAGTGCTACGTTTTTCTGCCATTCCCACTTTAAAGTGCTAGGGATTGTCACTATGGCCCTAACAATGGTTTTAAATCATGAGTTCATACTGATAGTATAAAATTCATATTCTAAGAACTTTACCACCTTTGATCTTTACCTTTGTAGTCATTTTTGTAGGAACCAACAGCTCCCAATTTGCCTACTGCTTTATCCTACAAATTGTGTAAAATAAGCAGGATATAATATCATGCATCCTACCAGCAATATGACTATGGCATGGCTTTGACATCATATGCTTGCTCTCTTTGCCCACGCAAAATGTTCCTCCTCTAGAAGCACAGGTTAATTGGTGCCTTCTAAAAAGCCTTTGAAATCATTATTTGTTATGTGTTTATGCCTCATATTCATATACAGTATATTTGTTCACTCCCGTGTGTTTGAGGACACTCTGTTGACTTCGGAAACCATGCACATGGTTCAGAAAGAGGGATCGCATTTCCATTCCCCCCATACAGAGATTTTTTTTTACACTTATCTCTCCAGGTTCTGTTTTAGAAATACAAGCGAATGACTAAACATTTGTCTGAACTTCCTCTCCTTCTTACAGAAAAGGTCTATACTCTGTAATTTGCTAGTTGCATTCTGCTGTATTCCCAGGCTTTGTATCCATGATAGACCTCTCTCCTTTCCTTCTGCGTAGAACTTATTTGTGTGAACATTCTGTTGTTTCTTTCCACAAACCCCTAATTAATGGAGACACCTGGGTTGTTTCCAGTCCTGTGCTAAGATAAATATACTAAAATGGCTAACTTTGTAGATGTGCCTTATTGTGTTCTTGGCAGCCTGGGAAGGATTTCTACAAGGGAGTTTCTGATCAAAGAGTTTAGTCACGGATAATTTTTCTAGATATGACCAATTTTCCTTCTATAGCAATCATATGATTTTATATCTTTTCCAGCAACACCCCTTATACTTTGTTTCCCCCACAGCCTCACCCAAAAATGTTCTGACAAACAGGAGGGGTTTGCCAATCTGTTGTCTAAGGGTACGCTTGCAGTTGATTCTCCCTGCCCCCACCCCGTGTGTATGCATGGGGAGGACACATATGGAGGCCAGTTGTCAACAACAATTGTCTTTCTCCATTGCTCTCCTACAATATCTTTTGGGATAGGTTTTCTTGTTGAAGCTGAAACTTGCTGTCCCATGGGCCTCAGTGATTCTCTTGTCTCCAGTTCCACAGAGCTTAGACTGTAGGCACATACTACTGTGTATGGCTTAATGCTGGGGAGCCCACTTGGGTTCATATGCCCATACAGCAAGTACTTCACTAATTGAGCCATCTCCCTTTAGGAACTGTTTATTACAGGTTTGCTCAGTTTGCCCATTGATTCTGTTTATAAGTCATTTGGGCGTTGAAATTCCACCTGCCATTCTGAAACTATTCCCTGGTATCAGAATTCAGTCCTGCACATATGCAAGGTTCTGTGGAAACATAGAAAGTCATGACTTAGGCTGAGCTGGTACTAGACTTAAGCTTAGATTTAAGCGGCTACGCTGGGTACTTCCTTGGGTCCTCATGTCCTATCTAATTGGAAGTATCTTCACTGGAAGAAAGGCTCAGCACAATCCTTCACCTTAGAAGGAACAGAGGCATCCATCCTCTGCCATTCTTAGGGAGAGTGCCTGCTTCAGAGCCCTGCCCAGATGACTTATCTGATATCTGGAGTTGCCCATCTCAGTTAACAGCAAGTCTGTAGCTTCAAAGAATTTTCCTGAGTTTGGGCCTGATGGGGAACAGTGTCCTGGTTCAATGAGGGCTCAAAGGATGCCTTATACCATCGTGTCATGTGCCCAGACACACCTCCGTTCAGTATGGTAAACTCTTGCAGAAAAGCCACCCTGTGCCCAGTGATTAGCGACAGCAAGTATGTAAGATAATGAAGATGAAATAGTGACTGTCCAGAGAGGGGCACCAGGCACTTCACTGTCAGGTTAGAGAAGGAGGAAGAACACAGCATTTCATAGCATCACTATCTTATCTGACCCCCAACTCTAATCACAACCCAAATAGTTTTCAGATACTTAACAAGTACAGGGCGCAGGAGGACAGCAGGAATAATTTTCAATGCCCTAACTTCCAATGCACAGTAGGGTGATATTGGTTAACAATTATATTCAAAATGGCTATTAGGAAGTATTTTTGAGCATTGCCCACAAAAGGAAACAACTATTTGAAATGACAGATAATCCAGCAGCTCTGAACAGATCATTACATGTCAGTACATATATTGAAGCATCACAGTGGGTCTTGGGAATATGTAGAGCCATTATATCACTTACAAATAGAAGGTGAAAAACAGCAATAAAATAGTGATATTCTAATGTGTAATTTTCTATCATGCTTTAAATTTTATATAAAAGTTCTTCTTGTGCTACTCAAGACCACCACACCAGTGTGACAAGAAGCATTTAATGAACACTCTCTCTGGATGCCCAAACGAAAGCTGGGTGCTGTTAGGTCATTCTAGACCACATGGGTGTCACAGAAGAGAGAGGAGACAAAGGTTAGGTGCTGTGGCAGTGGGCAGGGTGGGGCTGACGACTGTAGTCACAGAGGCCCAGGACAAGAGCATCACTTGGTTCAGTGCTCGGCAGTTGCCATTTAAATGTCTTAATAAATTTTATTAAAGGATGCTATAATTTAATTTTCCACAGAGCCATTCCTGGTCAATCTTTTGTTTTTAACTTTCTCTCCTAAGAATTAAAGTGGTGAATGTACACTCACTGGAAAACGTGCTTTCTGAACACTCTTGGTTTCAGTAAGAATCGAGTCAGATTGCCTGCAATTGAGGAAATAGCTGAAGACCTTGGTCCACACCACAGGAAAGGCTGCTTGCCCCACCAGAATCAACCACTCAGCCAAGGCCAAGGCAATATAATCCACAGCTGCTTACTTCTTCAGGCAGTTCTAAGGCTTAACCCAGGGCCCTTCGTGTGCCAGGCAAGCCCTCTACTATTGAGTTATATCCCTAGCCCTCTTTTAAACTTTTTATTTTGAGGGGCTGGAGAGATGGCTCAGAGGTTAAGAGCATTGGCTGATCTTCCGGAGGTCCTGAGTTCAATTCCCAGCAACCACATGGTGGCTC
>LOJH01058902.1:0-11340 GCA_001685095.1 Ellobius talpinus
GTCCTTGGCTTCTCAGTCAGCCCTCATTGTCAGCCACATTCAGAGAGTCCAATTATTTTAAAGGGAATATTGACATTTACTGCACAAGGGAGCCCAAATACATTCTGAAGTCACACGATCTTTAAAAGTTAAATGATATTTAACCTGTGAATACATATAGTTTTTCTGGAATTTGGACCCAGCTCAAACGGATTAAAATCTTCCAGACAAGACAAAGGAAGAACTCATTAAGATGGCACATTATTAAATAGTCCCATCTGTAGGAATAAATTATACAAACAGGCCTGTCACATTCATGATTAATAAATGAAAAAGGAGCACATACAGATATCCATCAATAAAGTAACTACACTAATTGGATCCTCCTTTTTTCACGGTCACTCATGAGGAAAGGGATAAGAGGTAGGAACTCTCTACAGAATTCTCTGGAGTGGGGAGAGAAAGGAGATGTGGAACATGTTCTACCATTGTCTTCTGTTATAATACAAATGGGGAACGGTCAGCAAAGACTCCCTTTGTTTCAGCCTTAGAAAAGAAATGTCTGATATCTTTTATACAGGCCTGACCTGAATGTAAGCTATAGGATAGATGTGTCCTTTCCAGAAAAACAATAATCAAGGTAGTATTTTGTCCTACAAGTTGAATTCTTTGTAGAAAGGAAGGTACTTACTATATTTTTCAAGTTATGTGCCTAAATTTGCAGATGTACCCAGTCTGATTGTGGGTATTTGCAACCAATATCAAGTCAAAGATTGTTACAGTTTTAACATTTAAAGTGGCTTAAATTGACAGATTTAAAACAAAACTGAAGACAGTGTTGAGTAGGTAGAGCATAGAAGTGTTTCTGATCAAAAGGCAACATATGATAGCCTCAGAGAATTATTAAAACATTTTAAATGGGTATAAAATTAAATTGAGGTGGTCATCAGTGGGAAAACTCACTTGTATAGGGAAACAGATTAATTAGAGGAAATAAGCATGTTTAAGATAGTTATGTGTAATATAAGTCTCAAATTTATTGTTCCTAAGGTAAGGTAAAAATTTAGTGTCCACATATTGATTCTCCATTAATTTCTTCCTTAGACAAACACATTGTGTGTTTTTCCTCCCTCTGGTGATTAGTAACATATATTTAAGAGCAGTTAATGATAATTATTGAGCCTTCCTAAGCTCTTACTGTACATTTCATTAACACAGAGAAAAAGCAAGCAGAACCAATGAGACGTCTCAGAGAGGAAAGCAGAACCAATGAGATGCTTCAGAGAGGAAAGCAGAACCAATGAGACATCTCAGAGAGGAAAGGTACTTCTGTCTAAGTTTGATAACCTCAGTTGAATCATAAGAAACCACATGGTAGTAAGAAAGTACTGACTAACATATGTTGTCATTAAACTTACATGTGTACAAAGTATAACATGTAATTACACATATATACACTCACACTACCTAAATACAATATTTTGAGATTTTTTTCTTTGTTTTTTGAGACATTTTTTGGAGCCTTACATCTTGCCATTTGTCTCTTTTTGCTTACGGCCTCCATGAAGTGAGCAGCTGGGCTTTATAGAAACTTCGTATGACAATGCTCTCCCTCAACACAGGTTCACAGCAGTGGACCAGCTGAGAGTTGAAACCTGTGAAAACAGGAGCTAACGTTTTTTTTCTAACTTATTCACTCGAGCATTTTTATCATAGATATAGAAGGTGAGTAATATATCATATTTACCTTCTATACTTTTACCTTTCATAAACCATTGTTTAAAAAGTTATTTGCCCCTCCATAGTTTTTCAACAAATCTCATGTAAATATTGGAAATGACTATGTGGTCTGTTCATTTATGCTCAGAGAGTAGCCACTTGTACGTTCAGATATTCATCAGAATGGAGAGAGAATTATAAGTGAGGCTTCAATGGTAATGGCCTTTTAAACAAAAAAATAAAAGACCATGAAGAGTCTCAGAGGAAGAGAGAAGTAAACAAATCATGCCACACTACCCCATGTAACCTTTTGTAATTTCTTTATTCTTTTGGTCATGTTTGAATAATAAGTAAGTTCCCATTTTGTCATTTTGCTAATTGGCACACATTGCTTCCTCCTACATATTTAGGAGTTTCATACTCTGAAATAACAGGAGGTCCATAAGATTAGCATCCTCACCAAACAGCCATCAGACTGGTGCTCCTCACATGAGAAAAAGAATTGCTTTATAATTTTGATCCTACTCCTTAGGAGGATTTGTGAGGGAAATGGTTGAATAATTAACACTGCAAACTCTCTAATTCTTTTAGCAAAGCTTATTTCACAGTTTTGCTTCAGTGTTCGCCAGCTGTAGAGAAGGCAATTCAAATTCCCTAAATTAATCCCAGCTGCAGTGCTTGTAACACAATTAACACGTTTAAAAGTGATAAATATATGATAAAAACACAACAATTTGGGGTCGATTTAAACTAAGCTGTCAGAGACTTAGAGATTGCTTAGCTCCGATTCATTTCCTATCTGCTAATTGTAAATTTCAATAATCAATTAGGAATTGAGGAAAATATTGTAATTACTAAAATATTAGTACTATTTTCAAACATGTGTCTTCTCTTTAAACTCTTAGGGGGGTTTTAAGAAAAAAGCTTCATATATTCAGAGAACCCAAAATAAAGGTTATGGCTTACTCATTTGCACATTTGAAAGAGAAGATAGAACAGTCATTGTGCTATCTAAAAATCCTCCTGGAGAAAGAACACTTTCTATAACAGCATTTCTATCATTCAGGCAATTCCTTAGTTATCTATATACATTTGATTTCTGTGCAAAGTTGGAAATACTTGGGAGGTAAAGACAAGTTCAGCAATGAAAAATTTGAAGTTCCATTTACATGAGAATGGTTTCTAGCTTTATAATATTATCTTCTGACCTCCATCTCTTAAACCTGGGATCAAAATTTTGAAATATACTCACTCAGACTCAATATTTATCACCAAAGGAAAATAATGTTTTTTCAAAATCACTTTCAAGATGTTGCAACAGAGATCGTACTGTTTCTTTTGTAGATAAATCACATTACACAGTTTACTCTTCATATGTTTGTTTTCATTTTATTCCCACTAAGGACACAAGTGTTACTATAACCATTTTTGTATGTGAGAAAAACTGATTTCATGATGCATGAAAATTTTGTCAAAATAAACAACTCCATTAGATTGCATTTATATGTCAAAAGTTTGGCATGGCGAAACTTTTTAAAAATCACATTAATATACCGCTAACTTATATTTCCTAAATAAGTGAAAGATAGGGTTAAGTTACTAATAGCAATTTTCTTTGAGAAAAGTAGCACCTTCATCTTCATTTTTTTACTTTTGCAGACTTGAATCAGAGATACAAGAGAGAACATAGTTATGAGGCTTAGAGATAATGTTAACAGAAATGAACACAGAATAGTAAATCAGAAAATCACTGAAACTGGAGATTTACAAGTATGCAAAAATGCAGTTCAGCCACTGAAAGCAGGAGAACATTTTTAAAAAGGAATGGCACATTAATTATCTACATAGGGCATTTTAGATTTGAAAAATTATAAAAAGATATATCAAGAAAATAAGTACAAAAAGGTCAGTAATGATTTTATGCACAATACATTCATGAAAGCTGATGTATTAGTTACTTATTTCCTTGCTATTGCCAAATATTTGACAAAGTCTAACTTAAGAAAGGAAAATTTTGTTTTGCTCACAGTTCCAAAGGATGCAGCCCATGGTACAACATGATGGAAGGAGCTGCAGGTAGCTGGTAATATGACATTCACTGTTATGGAGCATTTGTTTAATTATACAGAGATGTGTTGCAATTGTTTAGCTATGTACAGATGTCTTGCTGTTTTACCTTGCTTGGCTAATGCCCCTAATTGGCCTAATAGAAACCTGAACAGCCAAGGGACAGGGAGGAGTTGTAGATGAAATTTCTGAGCAGGGAAAGTAAGTAGGAGGACTTTAGGCTTTTGAAAGTGATGAAAGAAAAGGAGGTGGCAGGGAGACAGCAGACAAACACAGAGGAAACTGGAAAGTAGGCCATACAGAATGAAAGAAAGGTGAAAAACCCTTAGGCAAAATGTAGCTGAGTCAAACCATGTGGATTAAGTCAAAAGAACTAGTGGGACAAGTCTAAGCTAAGGTTAAGCCAATCATATACACATTAATAATTATAAATTAATAATAAGTTTCCATGTCTTTATTTGGGAGCTAGTTGGTGGCCCAAAGAAAATACCAACAATTCACTGTCAGGAAACCTAAATACTCTTCCTACACATATTTCACCTGTTTATTTATTACCAGACCCAGACAATGATATCACTTCCCTTCACACCCTAATTAAACTTAATCTGGATAGCCCTTCACAGGCATGATTGGAAATTAGTTTCCAATGGGGCTGTGATTAGCTTAATTTAAAAACTAGTCAATGTGAATTGAAAGATTGGTACACTAAAGAGGAAAAAAAAAACCACTGGAAGGAATTGTACTAGAATGTATTCTAGAAGACGTCATTAGAGAAATTCACATAGAAGCTATCTGATGCACGTACTCCTGCTATGAAGTCCTACACTCAGAGCACACAAAACAAATTGCAGTGATGGGAAAGCAGATTGACAGTCATCAACTGGGGACCTACTTTAAAGGCCGTGTAGAACCTTCTTAAAAACTGACCGTACTCGTCACATACGGTCTACCAGTGTCATTTTTTGGCATTTGCTTAAATAAGCAGAAAAATATATTCAAACAAAGCTCCAAACACATGTCAATAGGAACTTAAACATTGCTGCCAGGACTTGGCATGGACCAATATGTCCCTAAATAGATATAGCGATAAACTGTATACTATCTGGGTAGCTCATAGTGAAGAAATAAAATGTACTACTATTCAGAAGTGAGGATAAGGGGATGGGAAAAAATGAAATATCTTCTACTAAGTGAAAAAAATTCATACAAAAGACTGTATATGATCCCAAACAAATCAGTTTGTAAAAGGAAAAATAAACGGAAGCACTAATACATTAGTTTGTTCTCAACTTTGAAGTATTAGGTTGCAAAGGTAAAGCACAGAGTGTTTGAATCCTTCTTAAATCTCATTCCAAATATAAAGGGTAGAAAATAAAAGCCCTGATACATGCTTTTGTATTTAGCGATAATGACATGGAGTGTCTGTCCATCACCTGAGCAATCATACCACGGTGCCAGGGAGAGCACTGATAAAAACCCTATGCACTTTGTATGCTAAGGTGTGGAGGAAACTACATTCCACTCAATTTTCTTGTGAATCTAAAAGCACTCTAAAGATAATTAGGTAAAAATAAATTTATAAGGTAAAAATAGAAATATAATGTTTTAAAGCTCATGATATATGTGTTATATGTGTTTTGTTTAGAAATAACATTTTCACTAATTTGAATAATAATATGAATAAAAATTGAGGTATTTGCAATTGTACTTATACACATTATCTCTATAACTTTATAGAAATCACAGAATTGCTAACACCATTGTTTATTTTTTCAGGAGAATGAAACTATGTGAATAGTTATGAAATTGTTTCTCCAAAATGAGATCTCAGAAAACTGGACCTTCTACTCAGATTGAATTCGCTCTGAGCCTATATTCTATTGCACACTGTTGATTGCTAAAGAGTGCTCTTTGCCTTCTAATCTCATCAAGATAAATCTCTGCTACTTGCAGAGCTTCATGGAGACACTTGTGCAAAATCAACCAATAAATGTTAAATTAAAGAATTAGGCTTTGTTTTATAGTGTAATTACTTGAATAATTTTAGAATTTTCTGAATAAGATTTAGAATTTTAATCACCAAATCTACATTTATTTTTATAACATGAGAATATACTGAATATTGGCAAAGTTAGTGTCTACTGTCAACTTGATACAAACCTATAGTCACCTAGGAAAAAGGAAACTCAACTGAAGAGTTGTCCAAATCCGATTTGCCTACTGGGCATGTCTGTGAGACATTTTTAAGTTGCTAATTGAGATGGGAAATCCTAGCCCACCATGGGATGTGCCATCCCTCTGTGGGTGGACCCAGATTGTGTGAGAAAAGTAGTTGAACAAGCCAGAAGGAGAAAGTCAGCAAGCAAAATTCCTTTCTTGGTTTCTGCTTCAAGTTCCTGCCTTGACTTCTCACAGGGATAGATTCTAATTTGAAAGTCAAAATAAACATTTTTCTCTCTAAGTTACTATTAGCCATGGTCTTTATCGTATCAAGGAAGGCAACTAGAACAAAAATTAGCAAAGGAATCTAAAATATTTAAATCAAATAGGACAAATTTCTTGAATTTTGGTATGTTCAGTTATGAAAGAAGCACCAGATAAGCTGTTCCATGTCTACTTAAGTTTGATTCTCTGTGTATACCAAGGGGAATTATGCACTCTGAAATCTCAAGGTTAATATCTACACTACCTCCTGAACTGCCACCAAGCCCAATGTCAGGAGAGCCTCTTCAGACCATTTCTGTATTATAAAAGATGCTATTCTAAGGATGGGACTTTTTATGACTTTTTTTCTCCCTCATGCCAGGAACTTTATTTCTAAGGGATATTTCAATTGCTTTCTGTCAGAATTCAATAAATCTGGACCAACAACTGAGCTGCCAGAGGGAACAATAAAGCTGAATTAGATCTGAAAAGATTTACTATTAGACAATGCGTGGAGAGAAATTTATTCAGCTATTAAAGATTTTATTTTCCAACCAAAAGAGAAAATAGTGACGTAGGAGCCAGTCTTTTGTCCACATGCTGCTTATGAAATTCAGAGAAATTAATTTGGTGCTGGGAGACAGTGTTGCTGAGTCACCATCTCCATCACAGCATCCAGTGATCTCCACAGGCAGATTGAGAGTAACACACTTTCTGTGGAATGCATCTTCCTTAGAAGTTCACTCAGAGGAAAGCAATTCCCACCAGGTTTAACCTGGGAATTATGTCTGAGAATACAGTTATTACAATTTTCCATCTCCGAGCTGATGGCTAGAAAGACCTACCTTGCTATCAAGCTGAATTGGTTATATATGAGCCTGTGGGAAAGTCAGTGAAAAGTAGCACAAGGAGTAGTAATGAATAAAGTTCTGAAATATTCATTCGTCTGTCCTGATGGAGTGCACTGAATGAAATACTTACTGGAATTGCTTTGATTCTGTCCCTTGTTTTGCTCCAGTAAAGGTAGAGAACATCCTTTCATATAATACATTGATATAATTTGATGATTTTCATTTTGTTTATGCCACTTAAATGCCATACAAAGATAAATGATTAGGTTAGTGTAGTGATATATAAGAATTTAGGAACAGTTTCTATAGATTTCCTCATCTTTGCAATTTACCACAGAATGGGCATATAAAATCAATATGAATAAGCTGATGACTAAATTCTGTGCTTAATTCAACTAAACTCAAAAGGAAGTAGCTTATGGTTAGAAAAGAAAAACAAAAGTTTTGTCACCATAGATTAAAATAAACAGAGATGCAGACACATACCAATGATCTGTTCTTATTCTACAATTAAACATGCCTAATTATGATGCAGTTGTCTATATTCCCCATGAAAATTACTGAAACTAAGAATAAGAATATGCAAACTATATAGAATAGGAAAGCTTTGCTTTTATTTTGAATCTATTACTAGAACTTAATCAAAATTCCTTAAGTCTTCACTTCCAAATGGCTAAATCTCAATGTTCATGAACTATGTGTGTGGACAAACATATTCACATTTCCCCAAAGCAGCTCCTCACCATAATTGTCCCTTAATATCTATAGAAAGTGCAAACATGGATTTCAGAGCATAATGTCACTTACATATTTCAAAACAGGAAAGCAATTCAAGGAGAACTGTGTAACTGAATCTGAAAACACATCTGTCCAGAAAAAAAGATTAAATGTATTTCTACATTTTTTTGTTTTTCTATAAATAAAATAAATATGTCATATTGTAGACAATTCTTTCAAAAGTTATGTTATTGATGACATGTAAGAGTATCAAGCTGTAGAAGTCATGATAATGGGAAGTGAGGCAGTTGGTCACATTGCATCCAGTAAGAACAGAAGGAGATGAGTTCTATTTTTTAACAGACTTTCTCACCCCCAGTCCCTCTTTTCTAGGGGACAGCAGTGCTCTTTTAAAGATCTCTCTTCTTCAATAAAACTTCTGGAGATGACTGCAGAGATATGCTCAGAAACATATTTCTTAGGTGGTTCTCAAAATGAGTAAGTTGATAATGAAAATTAGCTATGACAGGACTTGATATTACTACTATTTACTTGCATACAATCAAAGTAATACAAATGTAGCTATGTTATAACACAAATGCTACAATATCGAATAACTTTGTTTCTATACCTTTCTATTTTTATTTTATTTTTAAGACATATTTGTTTATTTATCTCTATATGTTTAGTTGAGAATGTCCAACAATGAATTTTAATCCTTGTCCCCACCTCCCTCAACTCTTCCCCGACCCATGACCTCTTCCCTATTCACTGAATTTCATACTCTCCTTTCTTATTTCTAAATCCATAAGGTGCAGTTTGGGAGGCTAATATAATCTTGGATGTTTAACCTTTACTGGAGAGTGATCACCTTACCAGAGGCTGTACTCTTAAAGTGGAATGGCCTTCTATCTCCTAGCACCTAAAAATAAGCAAAAATTCCTCAGTTAGGTGGAGATGGAGACTTCATGACCGTCTCTTCTTTCCAACATGGAAATTTGTTGGCCCTGAGCAACTGCTGGTCTTATGCATACTGTGTCGGTTGCTGTGAATTAATATTTGTGGTGGCCTTGCTTTATCTAGAAAACAGACTCCTTGCAGTCATCCAACACTTAAGACTATTGCAATCTTTATCTCCCCTCTTCTGTAATTACCCCTGAAACTTGGCAGGTTGTGGTGTGATATAAATACCCAATTTAGGACTGAGCATTGTGTAACTCTTATTCTCTGCACCCCAGGCAGTAGCTGCCATCTGCTATAAAAAGAAGCTTCTATGATATAAGAAGTCACTAGGAATCAGTTGAATACTATGTTCACTTACCATAGTTACCATCGCAGGGTCTCTGCTGGAACTGATAACCTGTCTACATACAGTTTCTTAGCCGATAGGTAGCCTTGATAACATACAGGTTATGGGTTTAATTTGTGGGGCAATATGAAAATCCAATCAGAATGTGACTTGTTACTCCTGTGACATTAATGGCCCTATTGGATTTGTGGGATTATCTTGCTTGGCCAGTCACTGATGCTGCTCATAGGGTTCACAGCTAGGTAAGATTAATGATTTCTTTCTTTATGTCATAGTATGCATCTAACATTTCAGCACTGTGCAAACTAGCCAGTATCAATAAAGTGTCCTGATGAATGCCGGCTTGATTTCTCTATGTTTTGTAACTCAAGTGTATGGTTTATTTATCCATAGGGTCTGGAGGGTAGCCAAAAGCATTGACAGTATCTTGTGATACTTATGCTTTGGATAACAGTTCCAAAATAGGTAACATAGTCATTCTAAAATATCCCAAGGAAGTATTTTATTCCTGGAAATGGACTTTTTATTTGTTAACCTGTGGTGTCTTCTTGGGGCATTGTTTCCAAGTTGTCATTTAAATCTATCTAAACATCATGAAAAAAATCCTGTTTGGTAATTTTTTGTAATTTGTAGAATTGGAACTAATTACAAAAGCACAAAACTTTACACCAATATATGCTTCATAAAAAGTTATCTAAGATATTTAAATCCAATATCCTTCAGTGACTGACAGATTTTAACTATGAATTTTGCTCTGGCTATACTCAATCATCATTTATGATGATAGAGATATAAATTGGTAAGCTCAAAAGTGAGTGACCCTATTTATTCAGTGAGTCATCTTTATGGGTGACCTAGGGCACCCAAAGGAGTGAAAGTAGGACACCAGGGAAGACATGCTAGGAAAGCATGAATCCAAAACAATCTGAAACTGAAACAGGCTGCCAGAAACAATTCTGATAAAGAAAATACAGTGAGATATGATTGGGGAAAAAAACAGAAACTGAATGGCTTTGCAACCAAGAATTTATGGTTTTCCACCTTTATTTCTCCAGTATCTCATTGGCTACTCAAGGCATTTATGTTTGGGATAGTTGAATAAGTGAATGTGCAAAACTTTAGATACCTCAAGATGAGATTGTCCAGTGAATGACCTTGGAGTGCAGGCATCAGAACACAAGAATCATAAGACTTACCGGGAATTATAAAATACTAAATGACAAATGTCTTTAAGAAATAAAACTGATTACTGGAAGAGGATGACAGTGAGTTACCAGGATCTACAAATACATGACATGTTTACCAAAGATTTAAGTGCCTCTGTGTGTCAGGTGCTATGATGGATACAAAGATCTCTCTAGATAGATTTGGCTAGTCATTAAGAACCTTCTTGTTTGGCTTATGAGTCCCTGGTCGAAACATATAAACAAAGTCCTAATCTTCAGATAATTAATACAATCTTATTTAGTGGCCAAACAATATTCATCCAAATAAAGAATAATTGAAACAGTAATATTAAAAGTTAGTTTTAAACTTAGAACAGATTTACAAAACATCAAATTTACAGGAAAAACAAAATCAAATATTCTATTATTCTGTGTTGTTCATATTTCCTGCCTTTTGTTCTCTAACACAGTGTATGAAATGAAGTTTCAAGATGAAAAGAAGTCTGTAAAAAGGACTGCTACTAAATTGTGGAAATGGGTATAGTAGAATTTATTATTCATATTTAAATATATGTGGCTGTGTCTGAATACATAACTTTATGGACTTCAGTTATGAGAGTATTTTGTATTTTCAGGAGAAAAGAACATTTCTGAAATTGTACATTTTAAAAATGTCAAATTACAGAGGCATGCTTTGACTTTACCAGATATTAATACAATTATGAGGACATTTTTTCATCCTAAAGAAATAAAAATCTAATTCAGCATGTGAGCTGTCATATAGCCTATTCCCCCTTTCTATCAAAAACAGGTTTTTTGTTTTGTTTTTGTTTTCCTAAATCACTGACTGACCAACAATATGTAAATATATGTGATCACTACTTGGGTTACTCAATTTATCAAAATGTATATTCTGCTTATATAAAAGAAACTAACTCACATGAAATATCAAATGATTCCAATAAGAAGTTATCCTACTACCATTAAAGTGTTCAAAGCTGGTTTTGGCCTTGCTTATGCTATATTTAGATAATTGGTCAATGTGTTTGTCCTGCTGTGTATGTATGTGTGTATGCATGTGTGTATGTATGTATGCATGTATGTATGC